>CM032228.1:67197500-67325000 GCA_019009955.1 Riptortus pedestris
TTTCCAAAATTTCTGATGGCCACTGGGTCTGTTTATCCAGTGATTGTCTCAAAATTTCAATGTCAAACAGAGATCCATTTTTTTTATAACAATTATTTTTCTGGACATTTATTGCTCCAAAGCCGAAAATAAACAATCTTTGAAGCCAGTTATATTTGAACAATTGTCACTTTCAGTTTTGCATGTTTGATTGCACTTATAGGTATATATTCGGGCAGATAGAGTATTTTAACTGATTATAACACTCTTGAATAATATGATTTTTTTTTGTAAATTCTGAAATAATGAAAATGATATCTTATGGAAAATTGGTGATACCCTCTTTATATATTAATAATAAAAATGAGAATAGTCCACATCTATATGTTTACTTCTATATTTTTACAATATTAAAAAAAATATGTGGCCAAGACTGGAGAGTTCAATTCCCGTGAACAATTAGAATTTATTTAGTGACGAACACATTAAATAAAATTCGGAGTTCCACCCTGTCTGGAAAAGGGTGGTGGCCTGTAGATAGCCAGTACCAATTAGGCATAGTTGCGAGGTTAATAAATAATAATAAAAAATATGTGTACTTATATTATTTATTTTGGAAACTGACTTAAATGAGTTACACCACAGATCTAGCAAATATAAATAAATTAATTAGACAAAATCCATTGTTAGCGCGTCATTAAATTTGACCCACAAACTTTGTGCACTTATATTTTTTCCAAGTATTTTGCAATATATCTATTGAAGATTTCAACTTTCAGGTATTAAAAAAAAGTTTTTGGAACTAAGTTAATGGTTTCTATAACTTTTTTGTAAATTACACGTATAAAAAAATATATATACACCTATGCAGCATGTGTTAATGAAAAGCGTACTGAACCAAAATTGTATTTCATTACTTTACCATTAAGATCGGTTATGTTACATTTTACCAACCGTTTCATAATAGGTAGGAGCATTCTATTTGGAGAAGAATAATCTTGTACAGATAAATTCTTAAATTACTTAAAAGTTCCTCATGACAGAGTATAGTATGTTAATTAACAACAATAGATATAGTTACAAATTATAGTTACAAAAATCAAGAAAATACAAAAACCATTATCTTGAGCCAAAAATTATCTTTTGGTCAACACTAATTTAAATGTATATACGAAATATAAAGTAATTCCCAAATTGGGAGCACTCACAGTATCGCTTATTTCTGAAATATTAGGAAATATTTTATTATATCCTGGAATTAAACCGTTTGAGAACAAGCATGCGAACTCATTTCTACACCCTAAAGAAGAAACTGTGTATTTATCTGAGTTATTCTGTTGTATTGCATGACGGATTTCCCAGGAATTTGGGTCAAATGCCCTTGATTTGTTGAATCATTGACGTGGTAATCATTCTTCTGACATCGGTGATAGTATTGTTCAGAAGTTCACTATTCTCTTAATCAAGAAGACATTCAGTCGTTGCCGAGCTGCGAAAGTTTTAACTAGACAGTCGCTAATGATTCTAAATATCAACGTCTCCATAATTCAGGAGTATATAATAAAGTTGAAGAGATCATGGAGCCAAACAGGGTTGATTTCGTCTCCCAAGTGTTTCTTTCCTTTACGAAGGATTCCGTCTCATAATAGCGGAGATTTACAGAACCGTATATTTTTCCGAAGGCAACAGTTATACTCTTTCACTTAATCCCCCCTCTTCCAATGATGTATTCGGTCTCATCTGGATCATCTTGATTTTTATTTTTACATGAAAAATTTAAATATTGAGTTTCAAAACGGTCGGAAAGTATTGCGACCTGTATAGAGGTAACACACAGATATATACATAAATCTGAACTGGCCTCATTTTCGTCAGCTTCAGGATCAATGAAAATATTTTCCAAAAATCGTGTGGTCAAGAACATCTAAGTGGCTCACTCACCTTATGGGAAATAAACTTACTTTTGAGGTTTCTTAGACTTCCTCGGAGGGCAGAAGTTTCTTCTCCACTCCTGCAAACTTCAAGGACAAATTTTCGGTCGCACTTTGGCTACCTTCTTCAGGCTACATTTCGCCCCTACTGTTGTCCGGATGTGTGAACAGATACCGAAATTTGCACGTTGAAGTGTGACGAGTGTGCGAATAGCCACGTGTAGAAGAAGAAAATACTTACTCACTTAAAAATATACTAATATAATGGTATAAAAATAGTTAATTATTATAAAACTGGGCTATTGATATTGTAGCGGCGACGCACGTACTCTTGAGTCATTTGCTATCAAATATGATAACCACGCGGTATAAAAAATACCAGATGGTTTTATAAAATATGTTCAGTGAGTAAAAAGAGTTAACCGGATTGTGAGCGAAAAAGTTAGAAGTGCGAAAATATCTGGTGTCTCGCGTTAACTGGAACTTTATTATATTGAATAAACTGAGACTGTGTTGTGTCCGTCGAAAATGGGTGAAGTGTAAGTACTCTAAATAGACTTGTTTTGTGTAACATATTACATCCTCATGATGAAGAGGTTATTTTGTGCTTGTTCTGAATATACAAGTTGAAAAGCGTACAGCACTATTTATTTCACCCCACTCAGTCCACTAAAATATGACCGCAACTTCCATTAATAATTCCTTTATTGGATAGTACTTCGGTCCTAATTGGGGCATCATCAGTAGAAGAGAGCAGTTCTCGGCTTCACTGATTGTGCCCAATTAGAAGGAAGGTACTATCCAATAAAGGAAATATTATTACTGTCAGTGGAATAAATTTATGGTCATATCAATAACCCAGTTGAAAACGAATCCCACCATCAGTGCCTCCACAAACTTGTGTTCCAAAAATAAAACAGTCTAGCGCAATCGGAATTCAAATTGTTTGAATAAATGGAATTCCTTATATAAACGTAATTAAGTTTACTCAGTGGTAGCAGTTACGTATAAAGTGTTATGTGCACATCTTATCAATTTATACTTAGTGTGCATTGACCCTGATAATTTAATGAGAGTATCAATCTTGATAACAACTAATTGGTTTTTTGAATATGTTTATTTGACTTGCATGTTTGCTTACCTTCTTCGTCACGTCTTCATGGTTTTAATAATTATTTAGATCCATCCTGCTTGACAACTGGCCAAATATTATGCTTGACCCGCTTCAAATATATAATTAATATATTTTAATATATAGTTAAAATACTAAGAATTATACTTGTAGAGAGAAAAATATTTCCATTTCTTGAAAAATTTTAAAAACTTTGGAAAAAGAATTGGAGATCTTTTTCTCTCTCCAAGGACACAATATTCTTCACTTCCAACAACACTGCTGTGAAACTAAGAATTATCTCACGTTTGGCGGGGATAAGTACAAACTCTAAGATTAAGAGTTATTCTAAGATTAATACCATCATTTTACGCCAACCGTTTATGTTTCTAACTCAAAAAATTAGAATATATTTTCATAAATAACGCAATAACTATCCTAAAGTACAATATCTGGTTGTATAACAAAAAATATTTTAATAATTGATATTATAATTTTTTTCCCTGACTGGCTTTTTGTAACGTTCCCTGCCAATTTAGACCCTTCGTCATACAACTGATAAAGGACTTAACAATGTATCATTATACTACATTCTCATTATAGGGTGAAGTATCAATAAACAAATCATACGGATTGCATGATTAAAATAATTGAAACATCTTTGTAATATAGTTGAATTTAATTTCTAGAGAATTAGGAACGGTAGCAGAAGCACGATTCTCACTTTACACAAATACAAACCCTAAACCATTTGTTAACCCTAGAATGGTAGTGAACGTAAAAATTACGTATGATCTGGTTTGAACTGTTATCAAAGGGCCGTTAACGACCCCACCACCCCCACCCCTCAGCTATGAGCCCTCCAGATAGTTCGGACTTGACCTCCACCAAGTGCAGCTAAGTGAACCTTCACACTCATCCAATACTATTTTTTGAAATAAAAACGACACGTAATATTTAGGTATCAATACTATTAACCGCAACTTTTTGGCACGTATGGCTAATTGGGACGGGTTGTCTACAGGATACAGCGCTTTTCTTACCAGGGTGGAAATAAGGAATTTATTTAAAGAGTCCCCCGCTAAATAAATTTCTACTACCCAGGGCGGGAATCGAATCCGCCCCTCTAGGTTTACCAGGCGAGATTAAGACCAACGCCTTAATTCGCACGGCCAACCTTAGCCCCCGCATGTGATTGATTCGGGTGAACTCGTTTATTATTTCTCATCCATTCTTTAAACCCCAATTTTCTATTTTAGTTTCCACCTTCCAGCCATTATTTGAGCAAAGTTATAAACCTGCCGCTCTGAAGGAACTCGGGGAATCTTCGAGAGGTGAGTATGGGGGGCGGTGGGTGAGAAAAATTGATTAATGGCGGTCTGAGCAGAGCTCCTTGAGGAACACCAATATTGCTTGGGGTTCCTCGTAAATGATTCGAGGAGTTGAGTAAGAGGAACGGATGAATCCTCGGAGATAGGGGAAGACTGGGGCTGGAGGTCTGGCGTAATGAAAATTTAGTTGAATAAAAGATGGCGGACTAGTGGATAAAAGTGGGAGGGAGGGATCGTAAGCAAGGTGGTTTGTGGCCGGGTAGAATTTAGTGGGTGGGGCACCTGTAATTGAGCCTGGACAAAGCTCTCCTTTTTCCATTACCACAGCATTTAGAATTACCCTGCGTTATTTATATTTAATGGAAAATTGTGATTCATAAATGCATTTCACCACGGCGCTAGTAGTGCTTTGCCTTGAGGGTTTTGAAGAGAGATTTTTTTTTTTTTTTATTCCAGCCGACGAACTACTCATATTCCTCTCACCCTAATATATAAATATATCATTATAACTCTGAGTTTTATCTCAGATTTCTGGTGGATAAGTTTCTGCTTAATCTAAGAATAATGCCATCAAATGTGGATATCTGTCCACTAAACCGACTCGAAACAATTCAATAAATATTCATAATTGACGCAATTAACATACAAACTCACCATATCCGGCATTATCTGAAAAATATTTTAATAAACTATGTTTATAATGTTTTTTAAAATTGACTTCTAATGAAACGAGCAGTGTATTGTATTTCACAAATGGAGGAGAGGTTACTGGGAAATCAAAAATGAAACTCCTTAATATTTTAGTCATAATTTGTTTCATGGAAGTGACGATTAAAGGAAATCAAGTAAGAATGGGTTTCACCTTGTAAGAAAGTTATTTTGAGTAGCAGAGCGAGTTTACTAAAAATTCAAAAATAAATATCCAAAATCTCAATTAATATTCAAGTTACGAAAAACAAATGTAGAGAGTAACATTGCTTCTATAAAATATTTCGATATGTCATATTATACCGAAATTTATTTATTTAAATTAAATTTCAAAATTCATCCTTCCCAACATCTCCCCTCTCCCACATCGAGTTTGGTAACGATTAAAAAAAAATAATACAGTTTGACAGTTAAAAGACATATCATTTGAAAAATCCCCCCAAAAAGGTTTTATATTTTAATCTGTCCCTTTTTATGTAGCACCTAAACATTCAAAAATATTTACAAATGAAAAAGCACAAAAAAATACATTAGAAGGAATCATGAGAACTCCAAGATTAGAGTCTCCTTAAAAATTATAATGGTATTGAGGAACATCAGAATTTAGAATGACGTAGATCCATTAATTTTAAAGATATCGAAATGTCGTTTGCTGATTCTTTAGTAAGTCTCTAAGGACTTTGGAAGAGAGTTATAAAAAACAGATATTATCTGCAGACCCCAACAAGCATGGACGCGTCCATGCCGCGTCAACTTGAAAAACGCAGGAGCTGTGTAAACTAAGCCGATTTCCCATGTGATGTTTTACAACAGAGAAATCAGCATACTGGAAGCACTTAAAACCGCCATGAGTAAATACAAACGGTAATGAGAAATCTTTCAGTTAATTTTAATAAGCTCCTAATGGAAACGGCTTCTGAATTGTAAACAAATAGGTCTGCCAACCACTAAGTGGTGAACAGATAGATAGACAAATTCTTCACCGGAAAGAAAACAATTACTGATATACATCTGAATATAATGCATTAACTTTATTGTAAACTATCGACTATATCTAGTACTGCAATTTATAATGAACCAGAGGAATATATATTTTAATAAATCAAATTTTAGTAGTCCAAGAACTAAAGAAGGAGGGGGCGGATGAACAGAACGTATTTGCATATGTCTCGCAAAGTAAAAGGTTACACGACAGGAAAGTTAGGAGCGACAGAAAGGTTGGAAGTTTACATGAGAGCCGAACAGTAACTGAAACGGCCAAACTAATCCGGAAACTTACGACAATAGCCGATCTCATTTTTTTCTTTATTTAATCATCTGCTTACCCGTGAAATGTGTTTGACCCGGGTTTATCTTGGACACCTGGTATATATATATATATATATATATATATATATATATATATATATATATATATACATATATATCTGAACAGACCTCATTTTTTCTATCCTCTGGGTAGGATCGATGGACATATGAACATTTTTCGAAAATCTCATACAGCCTCAATAGCTGATTTCGCTTAAGGGATATCTATTAAAACCGCAAAACAGAACCGGACTTCAACAAGAAAGGCGACCTCCACACATCCGTTCCATTTTAATTAGTGCCTGTTTATTGTATGTTGTTGTTGATGAAGTCATGAATTAGGATTAGTAGATAGATCTTGACATACAAATGAATACTTAATCTATACAGCACTGGATATTCGCCCGATTATTATTAACACTAAAGTTCATAGTCATTAATGGCTGGAATCAGATTAGGGGAGGGGTCAGATGGGAGGAATTCGGTAATTAGAAATATCTTCGATCGATAATGTTTAAAGGATCAATCTTGTAAAACTATTGATGCTCTACACTTATACTAGTATTAAATGTCTGGTAGCTCAAACATTAAGTGGGTTTTCCTACTACCTTCTTGTCAGCTTTTAGTATTCCACCAATTCTACTCATCTGATTTTTACTTATAAATAAACAATGTAGTGTGTCATAGTATGAGCTCCTTGGTGGCGGCCTTTTCTGAAAAAAAGTCGGTTTCAAATTGAAGTGTATTACTTTAGGTATTAATAACTTAGATATCCATAAATTAAGTTTGTATGGGACTCATAATAATGGAGTTTCCTCTTATAAATATTTTTAGAACGCGACTTTAAAAAATTTGGAATAATTTTATTTCTCGTACGAAGAGACCATAGATCTCGAAGGGAAATAACCGGTAAATGTAGAACTGTGGTCACCCTTTGGCTCAGGCAAACTCTCCAATGCGAGGTCCAGACCGAGAGATCCAGTTAATCCTGTCCTGCTTATTTGCTGTCCGCATATTAATTAAGTTAATTAATGCATTAATTTCAAATGTGTTAGAATATTGACAGTGATGATAATTAGCATTGTCAATATTTGTCGAACGCTATTACGGTCAACTAATGACTGACTTGAAATCCATGAAGCTTAAGTAACACTAAATTTAGTCTATTGCGGTGGACGTCTATGTGCTATTTTAAACTGCGCAACCAAGTATGTAATCAATATAATCGATTATTTATTAAAAGTAAAATATACTTTATACCTGTGACGTTGGTGACACACTACCATTAACCTCAGTAAGCTGAAAGTGAAAAGTCCGTCACTCAGGGGCTGCGATAACTAAGCAGATTTCCCACTTGCGTCCCGTATTTGCGTGTATTTGATTATAGGATTGAATCGTTGTGGGCCAGCGTTAAAAGAAGGAACAAAAAGGAATGTGGAATGGGAAGATCCCTTCTCGACTCATACCTATGTGAGTTTATTTACAGAAGAAGATTCGAGAACGAGGATATATTTGAGTGTTGTTTAAAATCTTTGAAAGCATATTGGCCCCCTAAATTAATTATTCAATGAAATGTATATTAAAGTATAATTTTTGTTTACATTTAAACTTGTTAAATACATTATTTCAAACATATGTTCAATACTTTTATCAATTTGACGATAACGTAAATCGCTGTTTAAGAAATAAGTAACTGGTGTGGATTAAGTAAAAAAGACCCAACATTATTTGATTACTTGAGTGAAACCAACAGTGAATATAAAATAAACAATTTCCTTGCCCGCTAAATGTTAGTCCAACATAGTAAGATAAAATGATTTCAGCACTCCAGAGTATGTTTGGTAAATTGGATGGGCCATATCCCTACAGTTAGATCAGTCATGTCGCAATTTGAGGATGGCCTCTTAGCCATCATCTGAGGAGCTGCTTGTGATAAAGAATTCAGGAGCCATCTGAGATTAAGTAAGTGCCCCGCAAACTGAGAGAGAGGCCAGATCGATATCAGGGCCACATGTTCTCCTCAAAAGCGGCGAGTGACACATCTCAGCCTACTTGTGATATTTCCTCTTTCCGCTAGCTGTCATCAATTATTCATACTCGCATTATCTTACATTTTGAAAAATTAATCAAATAATCATGAGTGATAAGGCTATTTAGGAATACAATTTATAATCCGTAGAAAATTTAAGTTTCAAAACTTAGAAGTCACGTAGGAGCTGTGTAAATAGCTGTTTTTCTGGTGTGCCAAGTATTCAGAGTATATACTTTAGTTTCATCATTCAAATCATATTGATCTCCTCGATTCGATAATGTTCCGAAATAAAACATGACTATCCCGAGATTTTGGCTACTTTAAAGCCATCTAGAAGAATATCACATAAAGCTAGAACACAGTTATTAGGATTATATGTGAATAGGTATACTGTGATGCAGGCACAATAACACACTATATTACCTAGTACAGACTTTAGAAAAACCTATTAAGTACTTTTCAAGAAAAAAATAAAAATAAAACAATAAAACTAGATAATATACTAAGGAGGTTGACAAAAAATCGCTTAAAAGTAATAAGATATATTTTAAATGAAACTGCGTTAATAATTACGTTAATTAAATTAATTAAGAACCCAAGCACCCATCATACAGAATATAATTATAATAACCACATATATGAAGACAAATAAAATATTTTTCAACAGGTCGAACTTCAGCTTCGGCGAAGATTTGAATGAATTATGTGAAATTTTATCATTCGAGCAACCTCAATAATTCCTTTTTCGAGTGAAAACCGCCAGAACACGTACAACCATCAGGGGTGCGAAACAAATCCATTTAAAAATTTTCATTTAACCCCCAAAAACACCACTCCTACTGTACTGATTCTCTCCATTAACAAACTCGATCTTTTTTTTACGGATAAAATATTAAATATGAAATTTGGCTTGAATACCTCGAAATTTGTGACTGCTAGATAGCGAACAGACAAACAATGTCTGTATTGTATTTGTATAATAGATATAAAATTTTAAAATTCAAGCTGATGTTTTTAGTAATCATTTACAACACCCTTCGGGCGAAGTTAGTGCTCAGTAATGATTTGATTGGAGTCTGTAAACCGAGGAACCTCAGTAACCCATTTTCTAAAGAAACGCCCAGTAATAAACTTAACAGCCAATGAAGTGCTGGGTCTCGTCATAAATTTTTCTCCTTTCAGATAGCGGCTATATGAGTGCCTACCCACATTAGAAACTAACCAACTTACCGTAAGGCTGCTCATTTTAGCAGATCAGTTATTGAAGTTGTACTCATGAAAGGATTTTTGAAAATCTGTAGATTATGAAAATAATCACCTGCAGATTATGAAAGTGAGGTCTGTTGAAAATGATATAATATATATATATATATATATATATATATATATATATATATATACGAGTATATATACTTGTCTGTTGCTCTAGCGGTCGCAATTATCGTTTGATCCTTACCAAACTCGATATATATCCGCGTTTCATGCAAAACTAAAGGCCGTTCTTTAATAGCTAAAATCAGCCCAGTAGGAGGGAGGTTTAGAGGGGGAATTTCAAAAATTTGAAATATCTCCGTTAACATACGTCGGATCGAAAACATCTATAGAAACAAGCTCATTGAAAATTAAACTTACTATAAAAATTGTTATATTCATTTAGTCTCTATCTCGACTATTAACCGAGATATTTGGATTTATTAGTTTTCATTCTTCAGTGAACCCCCCCCCCCCCACTCCTACTCATGGCATATTATGAAACTCTTTATTCTAGTCTTAAATGCTAAATATTGTTTTCGTGAGGCCTTTATTTCGCAAGATACATGCAAATTCGTTGTTAGATGACGTCATCAATTAAGGTTTACGTTCTTGTTTCGAAAACATTCATTGGGTCTATACCATACTTGGTATTTAACCGTTTCATTCAACACTAAAGATCATATTTGTTATTGGAAGAAATCGTGCCAGGCATAAGGGGAAGTTTAGAGAGGGGGTCGAAAATTCAAAATATCTGCGTTGGATCGAAAAATGTTATAGAACCAATCTTTTTGAACCTCTGATGGTCTGCAATTGTAGTTCTGTGTACATGCTATCGTAACTAAAATATTAAGGGAGTTATTAGTACTTTCTCATTTTCAGTTCTTATAAGAGGTGAAATGACATCACTAGTATGTTATATAGCATGTGAGAATTCTGCTTAGTTTACTCAGCCACTGCGTAGTGGGTATATATTAGAAAGTGACCAACTTACGCTATCTAACTCATTTTATTTTCCAAGAAAGTTTTTAGTTACTTGGCAGCCCTCAGAAAAATATTGATTAATGAGTGATTTCAATGAAACGTTTTGGTTGGAGAGTAACAAGCAATTACGTTGTCAGCAAGAAATAGTCATTGAAGGGGAAGCTTCCACTAGAGCTCGTATTGATTTTCAAATGATAGGCATTATTTCGCTTGTGCTTGGCTAACTAGAGCACCTCTGTTCACACCAGAATCAGGGTCACTAGGGGGAAAAATGGAGAATCGAAGACTATTAAGTGTTTGTGTCCCAAAAATCACGCCCACCTACAGATCCAACAGATAGTGAAAATTTCTTTTGCAATATAGGAAGAAATATTCCAGATTGGTGTTTGGTGCATTGCAGCAATATGCACCCGTCCATTAGAGATGGAGGAAAGGATTAATAAATTATTATGTAGCCTTTATTTGATACCTCCTAATGGGAGAGGCTTTTATCCTGTAAAAAGGATGCCAATAAAGCTATTATTATTATTATTATTATAGCCTTTATTGTAATGTTTTGTTGTATTTCCTGTTAAATTCCAAAGTAAAAGCACAATGGTTATGCTATATGGAAAATATGAATAACATTGGTTGTGTGTGTGTGTGTGTGAATGAGTGTAAATATAGAAATTTGGGCTCAGAATAGCCATGTGATTTAAAGCGTTGACCATAATTTTGAGGGGCCTTAAAAAGGGAATTATGTATATATATACAAAATTGTATTTATTATGTGTCTTATGTAATTTAGGATTAGTATTTTTTAATTAAGTTAAGTAATTTAGTGATAGTTATTTATTGTTAACAATGAAACTACTCAATGAAAGGGCTTAATGATCGTGTAAATGACCACCTAAGAAAATAAAGTCTAGTGTATCCCACAAAAGTGAGTCACGAAGGGGCTGCGTAAACATAGGAGATTTCCTACGTACAGTTATACAATAGAGAAATCTCCATACAAGAGCCAAACAGTTACCAAAATGGTGGAACTAGCTTTTGGCGGAAACGAATAGAAGCGACCATCGCTCGTCTGTTACACTTAATAAAAATGCAAATATCTCGGTTAATAATCAAGATAGAGAATAAATGTATATGACAATATTTATAGTACATTTAATTTGCAATAAGATTGGTTTTATACAATTCTTCGATCCGACGTATAGTAACGGAGATAATTCAAATTTTCGAAATTCCCCCCTAAACCCGCCCTCCCACTATTCCGATTTCACCAGTTAACGAACTTGATCTTTATTTTTACATAAAACGATTAAATACCGAGTTTGATGACGATTAAATAAAAAGTGCGACCAATTGAGTGTTAACAGACATATTTATATATATATATATATATATATATATATATATATATATATATACACATATATGTATATAGTTTGGAACGGACCTCATTATCGTCATCTCCTGGGTTGGATCGATGGACATTTGAAGACATTTTTCGAAAATAAGTACGACCCCAATTGCTAAAAGGCAACGATAAATTCTGTTAATTTCTCCACCATATTGATTAGCTTCCTTATTTCCGTGCAATAACAATTAGTCAATAGATTCTTAAATATCTATGTGAATAAAAGAAACTTTTAAACGAAAAGAATATTACTTATGTGGAAGCAGTGATTATCGAGTTCACGTGTCGTGCTCTTTCATTGAGAGGGCACCACCTCTATTCATGTCGATTGTTGTACTTAGAAGAACAACATTTTATTTATTGTTGTTGTTGTTAGGGACATCAGCAACTGAGGTCTTAAACCTGACGCGATTTTAAAAAAATTTCTTCAAATATCAATCGAGCCTACTTCCTTAGGATATGAAGAAAATGTGGTTATTTCAAAATTATATATATTATATATATATATATATATATATAGACACAGATATGTTCGTTATTGGCTGAAACAGTGGGAGAGGGGGGGTAGCGGGGGGGATTGACAGAAATTCAAAATATCTCTACTAGACGGCGGATCGAAAAATTGTATAGAAACAATCTTATTGCAAATTAAATTTACTATAAATATTGTTATATGCATTTATTCTTTATATTGAATATTAACCGAGATATTTGCATTTTTAATAAGTGTAACGGACGAGCTGTGGTCGCTTTTATTCGTGTCCGACGAAAGCTAGTTCGGTCGTTTCCGTAACTGTTTGGCACTCGTATGAAGATTGCTCTATTGTATAAATTTACGTGGAAAATCTGTTTAGTTTTCGTAGATCCTGCGTGACGGACTTTTTTGAGGTAAATGAATCCAAATGGAAGGGCAGCTTACTAGTACTGGCAGGCGAATCACTGCGCACGAACAACTACAAATTTCCCCAAGCATTTGGAAAACAGTACAATCACTGGGCTAAAGGAAACCCGAGGATCACCAAGCAACGCTGTTCAGAACCTACATTCGACAGGCTTGCACTGAAATAGCTTGCTTGAGACGTCTACTCAATAATCAATTAAGTGTAGGTACTTACCATGAGTACTTGACTATTAGCCAGTAATGGCGGCATCTGTCGGCAGAATTGACAAGCCAGCGTTATAATTATAGACAGCCGTTCTTCACTCCCTGCGAGTTCAAACATGGACATATTTTCCATATGCAGATTTTCCGTAAGGAAAATTAGGTATTGAGGGTTTGCTTATATTTTCGAATAATAGAATGACTTATTATAATTTCCTGCTTCGGTGATACCAAAAACGAGGTCCGTTCGAAACTGTATATGTGTAAAAAGATCGTTAAATGCTGAAAAAGTTCTCAAATATTATCGGAGATAATTACCTTTTTTTGGTATTGAGTCATCAATATTTATTTATTTATTTGGTTTATGGCTCACAGCGATGGGATTGGCATAATTAGAATAATGTATTTACTCCTTCATGCACTAACCTTTGATCTACTTTATTTTTACAATATATTATGGAAAATATTTCTTTAATATCCGTGCTTTGTCTAAAGAATATAATAAAAGTTAACCCTTTTAAATCTTTTTAGGTATGCTGTAGACCTATTCTATTTTGTACTATATGTTTTTGTATATTTTTATGTCTTTTAGATATGTTTGTATTTGTGGAATATATTGGCTGCTGTCAGTTAATAGTTCTGTCATATCGTGGGGTATGTGAAGGTTTTTTCGTTGGATGCAGTCTGCCAGTATGTGAGTCATCAATATACCCACACTTCTACTCACCTCATATTAAAAATAAGCTGATGTATTACGAAACGTTCAATTACAATTTTAAATATAGAATATAGTTTTAAATATACATCCAGTTGTTGTTTTGCCTTTGATTATTGAATGGCATCAAGGATGGCTGGGTATCGGCTGCAAAACGTACTCAATTCGTAAAATTTGAGGTCCAGTTGAGAGTGTTTGATTTGATTTCTCTATGTTTTCTGTCAGTGTTATACCATAAATTATTCCAGTCATTAATTAAGAGATTTCTTATTTGAGAGAAAGCGTTTTGGTGAGGTATGTCCAAAAAAATCTACTCGTATTTTTTCAAGTTCCGTCGATTGTTTGGCTGCTTTGTCTAGATATAGAGCATTGTCGTAATGAGATCGAGCGAGAGGGGGCAAAGACATGCAGACTGCTGAAAATGCGCTATTGAAAATGGGAGCGCATTGTATTGCTAGACATTAGAGAGTGAAGAGTTTTTGTGATCTGCTAGTGCCACAGCTCTGTCTGCTTGCCTTGGCCCCCAGCGGTATGTGTATTGTAATGTAATTAGCGTTAAGTCTTAGTATATGTTGTACGTCGTAGTATAGGTATATGTATATATAACGTAAATATAGGACAGTAGATAAATTAGCCTATATGTATTTATTTTATAAATATATGGTTTGCACCTTTCAGCCGTGTGTGTGCCTTCCCTATTAGTCAACATGACAGTTATAAATAATATAGTGGGGACATGCGTTTTTTGCCCCAACATGGAGTCAAAGTATTTAGGGATAGAAGTATTTGAACTAGAATTGCTTATAAAAGAAGAAGAGGAGGCCACAAGACGAGTGGTGGGACCGTAAGAAAAGTGGTTTGTGGCCAGCTGGGAATATAGGGGAATGGCCAACCACCTGTAATTGAACCTGGACCAAGCTCTCTTTTTACAGAAGGCTTGGCCAACTAGCCGCAATACTGGCTTCAGCCTAATATTGATATGGGGTGTTCCCTAAGGGTACAGTTATCTTTCCCTCTTTTTTATCTCTCTGAAAAAAAAAGAAAAAAAACCCATCCGCGCCAGTACAAACAAACCCTCACAATATTTCGTTCTGAAAACATGTTACCCGTATTAGGTTTACTTCATTACCATTTTATTATGACTCCCCACATCGGACATAAAATTTCCGAATGGGTTCCAAAACTACTTTTTGAAATTTTTGAAAGTATGATTGAATAAAATGCAATTTTGGTATATTAAACAAATTTCTTCATTTCGATAAAAAAAAAAAAAAAAAATCAATCTCGCAGCGGCTGCGTAAACTAAAGAGATTTCCTACTTGATGTTATAACACACTTATGATCTCATCTCACCACATATTCTCTAATTCTAAGTAAAAAATCAATGAGTATTTGGGGGGGGATTACTGAAGGCTGAAAACAATAAAGTACTTTGCTAAATATATAAGCTACGAAAACATTAATACAACAAAACTTTTGGTGCATAAATAGCTAAAAGATATTGATTCTATAACATTTTTCAATACTACTCGTAATAACGAAAAGTCCGCCACGCAAGGGCTGTGTAAAATAAGCAGAAGTTCCAAGTGAAGTTTTAGAATAGAGACATTTGACGAGAGCCGAACAGTTACTGAAACGGCCGAACTAGCTAGTCGGAAACTCATGACTACAACCCAAGTTGGCCGATCTCATCATGTCCGTTACGCTCAATAAAATGCAAAAATCTCGGTTAATATTCAAGATAGAGAATAAATGTATATAACAGTATTTATAGTAAATGTAATTTGCAATAAGATTCGTTCTATACAATATTTCGATCCGACAGATAGTAACGGAGATATTTCGAAATGTTGAGTATATATATATATATATATATATATATATATATATATAATTTTGAATGGACCTCATTTTGTTAATCTCCTGGGTAGGATCGAATGACATTTGAAGAAAATTTTTGAAAATCGCGTCATGAGTACGACCTCGATCCCTTAAGGGAAATCTGCTAAAATAATTTAAATTTGCGAATCCCACTCTCTAAACCACCCCCCTCCTATCCCTGGTCCCGGTATTGGCTGAAACGGTAGAGTTTATACAGAGTGTCCCAAGTTTCCGTGCCACCCTCCTTAAAATCTCCAATTAATTTAATAAAAGGCTGAAACATAATGTGCCTTAATTGGGATCCCTGGAGAATCGTTTCAATCCATATTCATAACCTTCTCCAGTACTTCTCCAGCGACCATAACTTTGAAATTTTCAAATATCCCGTCATGAGTACAACCTCAATAGCTAAATTCCTCTTAGGGAATTCTACTAAAAGCAGTTATTCCCAGGAAAATATTTTCTTTTAATATTATTTCCAAGCAATAAGTGTTTCTTTCAATTTTATTTAGTGAACTCCTATTTAACATGTGTAGATGAGACTTTTTATTAAGCTTATTAACACTTTAATAAGGAATGGCGTCATTGAATTTGAGTTTATTCTACTATAATTTTACATAAATGTACTTTGATCTCACTAAGCTCAGAGAGAAAAGAAAGAGAATAATAATTTTTAACCTTTTGCCGGACGAAAGACCCTCATAGACGACATAAGTTTAATAGCGAGAGCGATTGCCAATAATAAAGAGTGGTAATACAATTTTTGTCCTCCCATGAAGTCAAAGTAATTGGGGATATTTGTGCAAGCATTTGTGCTAAATTATCCACGAAGATTCGGGAATGTACCAATATTGCTATGAACTGGACAGAAAGAGGAGTTCTGTAATTAATGTTTGTAATTTTATGAGTTATATTTAATATTTGTGATTTCTTTTATTGTTATTTTATGTGTATTATTTTACTTACTATAGTGTTGAGGAAATGTGGCCATATACTGTCATGAGTAGTATATACAGAAATTATAATATAGGAATACAATAGAAGCGAAATAACTATTTTATATATATATATATATCAATAATACTTACGATAAATGAGATTAATAATACGTCTTGAAATTATACTATTATAGATACAATATCAATTCATTTTGACACTATGGAAAAAATATCATCTCTGAGGAAGAGTAATATTAGTTTTTCTTCCTATATTACCTAAAATAATTTGTAAAATGCATTCCTCCTAATTCAGCTATTGAGGTTTTACTAGTGCCGTGATTTTCGAAAAATCATTCATCAATTTTACATCGATCCTATCTAGTAGATGACGGAAAAGAGGTCCGTTTAGAATATAAAATATATATATATATATATATATATATATAAATATATATATATATATATATATATATATACATGTGTGTGTGTGTGTGTGTGTGTGTGTGTGTGTATCATCTGCTGAAACTGAGTAACAAATAAATTTACAAGCGATTCATGAAACCAACTCAAAATAATAAGTGTATTAAAAAACAAATAAGTACGAATTTTTTACCGAAAAGAGAAAATTTTTAACCCTAGTCTCCTACGGTGGTTCTTCGTCCCACATTTCCTACGGTGGGTCGGATCCGAAGGCTCCTGAAGGGTGTAACCATTAAAGAAATTATTAATTATGCAGGAAAAGGATATATATTGATTAAAAACTAAAAAACAAATATTTTTATTTACTTTAATGTTTAAAAAAGTTAACATTGATACTTTTATCAGTCTTCTTTGTCTTTTGACTAAATTTTGACAGTCTCTTAAAGTTATATACATAAATTATAAAAAAAAAAAAATACAAAATAAAAGAACAAAAGTGAGAACTAAATTCAAGAAAACTTCTTGTCTTGTCGTCAACCTTGCATTTTTTGAGGATAAATTCAAATCGTGCTCGGAACATAGTACATCGAAACATGGGTAGACCATAAATTTGGGAAAACATTTCCTTGGTATTCAGGGTGGAATTTTTCAATGTGTCACTCAAATAAAGGAGGCCAAGAAAGGCTTTAAATTCTTCATTATTTGTAATGAAATATACGAAACATCGCCGATAAAAGAATGCCGCGTCCGTTTGATTTCTTCATTTGTGTGCTTTACAACATCACTTATCATTTCTTCATCAATGAAAAGTATAAACAGTTTCAAAATATCCGTGATGCCTCTTGTTTCTCCTCTTGGGCCAGGATTTCCAGGACCACATTGATCGCAGGAACTCCGGAAAATTTTGATCGCATTGGCTTATCGGTCCAGAGGGTTTCCCCCATCCTTGCTGAAATCGAAATATCTCTCATCATCATCAAAAACCTGGTCATTTTTCAATCCACACTCATCATCACTCTCGTCAGCATCAAATACATCCTCAACGTTGTGTAATCTTCCAGCTCGGATGTACTATCCTCGTTTTCTCGTCGAAAATCCTCCAAAATTTCTTCCGGGGTCGTAAAATTTTTATTGAATACCATTCTAAAAAAAAATAATGTGCATTCTTATGGGAATGTAGAAATAATCATGAAAAAATCTAAAGCATAGAACCTACGGTGGGTCGGATCCGACCCCTAACTTATTTCCTACGGTGGGTCGGATCTGACCGAATGGTTAATAATGAGGAAAGGACACTTGCCTGAGCGAAGTGAACTTGTCATCCTCTCAGGCACTACTGGAGAGGAGGGTACCTAGGACCATGGAGTAGTCAGGGAAGCCAGGCGATTTTTAGACTAGGGGGAACCGGCGCCCCGGTCGGATCCGACCCAACCGTAGGAGATGAGGGTTAATATAAATTCTATCTTTATATTGTGCTTATCTCAAGTTAATTAGCGCATCATGCACCTGAGAAGTATGGAGTCGTAACTTCAAAATTCATTTTTGTACCATAAAATAGTTTTATCTTAAATACGACATTATTCCTACAAAGTATTGCAAATTAGTTTATGCCGTAATGTATTTTTCAAGGAGTTCCATTTAGTTGAAGTTACAACAGTATTCTAGTTCCGAAGAGCAATGAAAAATAATGAAAACGACGTAAAACCCCAAAACAGTAGATTTAGAAGTTACGATACTATTTGTTTTATTGGAGTGCGATAAGTGACTTCCATTCTTCATGAGATCCACCTGTTCTATCATAATTCTAAAAAAGTAGTTTTCCCTGAGAAAATATTTTCTTTTAAGATTATTTCCAAGCAAAAAGTGTATCATTCGATATTATTTAGTGGACACCTATTAAAAATTTGTAGATGGCGCTTTTCCGTAAGTTAATTGTCAGTTTGTTGAGGAATAGTGTCATTGAATTTTAGTTAATTCTACTATAGTTTTACATAAAACTAGTTAATACGGGAGTATTTAAAACAGACGTACATTTTACCGTATTGAACAATGAAGCCACTGTGGTCCTCTATTTACTTTGCATAATGGCCATCTAAGCCAGACACTGTAAGAACTTCAGGAGTTAACTTCACCAGTTTTATTCAACAAGTATTCAACAGTAACCACTGAAAGTTATGAAGGCAGGCCATTTGCATACAACAAGAAAACACCTACAGAAACTTTCTTCATAACACAGTTGGAAACTGGAAAAGTAAAACCCGACTATGTGGGAGTATATTTGGACAACATTTTCAGTTACATCCAAAAGATAATTAATATGTACGGTTTCAGACTTAATTAAAACTGTACTAGATGTTTTTTTTATTACAAAATTAAAATCCACTTTGTTCTAAGTAAATTCATCAGGAGGGGCTAGTGTCTGGTTACTCTAGTTTTAGCAGATTCGCCATGAATGAAATCAGTAATGTATTTTTATTTCTAAAATAGTTTCTTAAAATGTCTAAAAATTCGTACCACTAGGAGACAACGAAAATGGAATATATATATATATATATATATATATATATATATATATATATATATATATATATATCTTTATATATATAATTCTAGCGTACGTGTGTATGTCACTGAACTCCTCCTAGACGGCTGGACCGGTTTGATTTTAATTTTTATATACGCGTTCGGGTGACGCCCCGGATGGTTTAGCGCCACAGATCGGCCCGGCAGAGGGAGCAGGAGTGGGGGTTGTGAGGGAGGCCTGAAAATAAAAATAGCCGTATTTCGTTTCCTATTGGTTTTTCGGCAAATATGCAGAGGATAAAAGTTGTTTATGTTGTTATTTGGAGTAGCTTTTGTCATATTCACTTTTGTCGTATAACAAAGTATAAACGAGATATACACTAAAAAAGTAAAGTGGTGCCAACAATTTTATTGGGCACCAACGATTGAATCGAACTGATCAAAACTCGGTATGTGAATTAGCATTAGTTCTTCCTTGGTTATAAGCTATACTAAATTTTTTAGGTTCGAACGGGAGTGGGGGTTTACTGAATGCCGAAAACTAAAAAAAACGCCGATATCTCGGTTAATATTAAAGACAGTGAAAATAGATACATGTCAACGTTTATAGATCTTTTCATTTTCAAAAAGATTGGTTCCATACAAAATTTCGATCCGACTCAAACTACCGGAGATATTTCGAAAATTCAAAAATCCTCCCCTGTAAATCCCCCCTCCCAATGATCCGATTCCAGCCGTTGAAGAACATGATCCGTTTTTTAACATGAAACACTTAAATACGGAGTTTGGTAACGATCAAGCGAAAATTGCGACCGCTAGAGCGTTAACTGGCTAATACACCTCTATCTTTATATATATAATTCTAGCGTACGTGTGTATGTCACTGAACTCCACCTAGACGGCTGGACCGATTTGATTGAATTTTTATATACGCGTTCGGGTGACGCCCCGGATGGTTTAGCGCCGCAGATCGGCCCGGCAGAGGGAGCAGGTCTCCGGTCGAAGGGCGAAGGGCGAGGTTATTGGAAATGTAATGAAATTGTAATATGTTTATCTAATGCCCTTAGAGTTTAAGTATGTCATCTAAATAAAGATGTTTTTAGCTGCGAGAGGTTTTTACTTTCAGACATTGTTATTTATTGCCCAAATTTATTTTAATTAGATTTGAATGTTGCAATTATTTTTTTTTCTTTATTTATATTTAAGTATTTGCTTTGTTATTGTTGAGGGTTTTGATTTATTTCAATTATTGGTCTGTTTGTTTTTAAGGACGTGTAGTGCGCATTTTACCAGATAATCATAGAACTAAAACGTCTTCTTTTCCTTCTCTCATTTTTCGTTTTCTTTTTGTGAACCCAGTTTTCGAGATATTTTATTTATTATTTGTTTTTCGGCAAACGTGCACATAACAAATGCTGTTTTTTGCGTTTTTAAAAGAAGATTTTTTTTTAAACATAATATTATTTAATTTAATATTCTAATCGCTTGATATATCACGCAGGACAACGTCTGCCGGGTCCGCTAGTATATATATATATATATATATATATATATATATATATATACATATATTTTTACTTTTGTTCCATATTGGTGAATCACCTTATTCAAAAAAGTCATTTACGTAGGAGCTTCTTGAACTGCACAGATTTTCCACGTAGTAGCACTGTATGTCTCTAGTCCCTCTATATTTCCTGCTTCTAAATAAAAAGTCCATCACGCAGGGGCTGAGTAAACTAAGCAGCTTTCGCTCCTGATGTTTAACAATAAATAAATCTACATTCTGGTAACACGAAACCACCGCGAATATTAAGTGAACAAATACAAACGGTAATAAGAAATCTTTCAGTAAATTTTAATAATTTCCTGGGGGGAAGTGTCTATGATGTATACAAACAGATCTGGCAACCTCTCACCAGAAAGAAGAACAATTAATGAAATATATCTGAATGTAACATATTAATTTTATTTGAAACTATTTACTATATCTAGTACTGTAAATTATGATGAATCAGAATAATTTTTATCTCAATCAATCAAATTTTAGTAGTCCAAAAACTACGGGAGAGGGGTCACCAGAACTTAATCGCATGTATCTCGTATAATAAATGTTTCTTGAAAACAATATTTGGTATTTAACCTTCGAATAACGTGGAAGGGATGAGTCTGAATGTCTCCACTTCATCGACTGCTGCTTCCACCAGTTTTGCTGACATCTTAAACATTCCTTAAATGCTGAGGATGATGGAGCTAACGCTACCACAAGATATTCGTTATACCATAGCAACTTCAGACATCTTTATTCGGCGATTATCCAAGATCATGTCCTCTGCTTGAGTCGCTTGGTCAACATCAGTGGAAGTTGTTGGCCTCCTGGAACTTCCTTCGTCTTGCACACTCAAACGGGTTTGAACTCATTGAGCAACCTAGGGACTGTAGAAAAAGAGGGACTATCACGATCACATACATTCACCATTCTCTCATGAATTTCTTTCCCAGAATGTCCTTTTCAAAAAAGTTGATGACGCTTCTGGATTCAAACCTGAACTCTCTGGATATTGACATAATTGTAAAGGCACTGCTAAATACTGACTGAACCAAGGACTGGATAATTTGGGCATGTTTTTCTTCTTCAATCTTCAATCTTCTTCATGTGTATCAATTTTACTACAAATTGAATTTTCTATAAATATTGATATATACATATTTTCTTTAATATTGTATAGAACAGTGTATAATAGTAATGATACTAGTATAGAAACAATCTTATTGCAAATGAAATGTTCTATAAAAGTTCTTATGTACGTTTTGTCACTACCTAGATTATTAACCGAGATATTTGCATTTTTTAGTTTTCAGCCTACAGTAAACCCCACTCCTACTCATTTCATATTAACGAAAACCTGTTATATCATGAATCACTTATCTCCAACCTTAAATACTAAATATTGTTTTCATTGAACCTTCACTTTGTGAGATACTTGCATGTCATGACGCCATCAATTAAGGTTTTACATTCTTGTCTCTAAAATGGTCATTTGATCTATAGCATACTGGATATTTAACCTTTTCAGACAACACTGAAGAACGTATTTGTTATTGGCTGAAATCGAAAATGGAATAGAGGTGGTTGGCAGGGGCTGGGGAAGATTCGAAAACTAAAAATATCTGTGTTATTATGAGTCGGGTAATAAAATGTTATAGAAGCAATCTTGTTAAACTATTGATGTTCTACAATTGTTGTTCTATACATTTCTTAGTTAGTAGTTCTTAGTTTTTTGTGCTTTCTTATTTTCAGTCTTCTGTTACCCACCCACAACCCTTTTATTCATAGTTTTTTTTTATATACAAATAGAGAATGAGATCGCAGGTGTTTTATACCAGCACGTGGCAAATCTGCTTAGTTTACGCAACCTTGCGTGTTGGACTTTTTTTATTTGATAGAAAAACGTATACTGTACGCAAACTGCCAAATCTGATTAATATTTAGTCCAAGCCTTAATTTCCAAATACGGTGACCAACTTTTTGAACTCATGTATTGAAATGACAGGATGCATAGTCGGCTTCTAATGGAATAATATTTATTTACTAATTTTTCTAAATACCAATAACGCATGAAACATAGTAATTAATTTCATGTAATAGTTTTAATATCGGCTTTACCTTCTATTAAAATAATAGCAGCTAAGAAAGCTTTAAATACAAATATACAAATTTGGTCAGTTATTTCAATTTGTGGGTATTTTAAAGATTTTGTCGAATTATTTGAATAACCTCTAAAACTAGTGAAGCATTTAAGAAATCAAAGAACAAATTAAATACACATCTTAAACAACACAAAATTGCAGGAGGCAGAGTCAGACCCAATTCTTAAATAATGAGCAATGCACAAAGGAAGTGTGTCGTAGAAATTAGAGAACAGTAGGTCCCTTTGTGTGCGGCCGATAGAGACTTCAAAGGTAGCAGAATCCTTTCGCCAGCAAAAAGTATCCTCTGATTGAACCGTAACTGCTTGCTTAGAGAGGATTTCTTTTTTCTCTCCCAAACCAATCTTGTTGTACAAGCGATCCCTTTTTTCCGCTATTGATTATCATATTTGTAAGATCCAACCTTATTCCTTTAAACTGCTGTAAATTATGAAATTGGTAGCCATTTATTCTTCCAGAACTAATTGGTAATCTTAGAAACATAGTTTCAGAGTTCACTGTTCACTATTCATACAATTATTATTCTAAAAAAAAAATCCTTTCGTAGCTTTAATGACCATTTATATTGCACTTATAGGGGGCGTCAGCTGCCGTTACGGCTTAAGGTGTATTTACATCAACACCACTCCACTCAGTATGCTGAAGATAAAAAAGTCCGTCACGCAGGGGCTGCGTAAACTAAGCAGATTTCCCTCGTGAAGTTTAATAATAGATAAATCTACATACTGGTAACACAGCACCACCGTGAATAAATACAAACGGAAATGAGAAATGTTTCATCCACTTTCAATAACCTGCCGACAGGAAGCGTTAGAAATGTAAACAAACTGGTCTGCCCGCCTCACACCGGAAAGGAAAACAATTACTGGAATATATCAGAATATAACATATTAATTTTATTGAGAATTATTTACTATATCTAGTACTATAATTAATAATGAGTCAGAATAATTGTTATCTCAATAAATCAAATGTTAATAGTCCAAAATCTTAAGACGGGAGGGGGGGGGGTCACCAGGGCATATTTGCATATATCTCGTATAATAAAGGTGTCTTGAATACACCTTTTGGTATTTAAGCTTCGAATAATGTGTTTTATTATTTAGCAGAGTATTGTTTATGTAACATGAGTAGAAGTGGCGGTTTGCTCATGGCTGAAAACTGAAAAATGCTCGGTTAATATTCAAGATAGTGAATAAATGTAACAATAATTATAGTACATTTAATTTGCAATAAGATTGCTTCTATTCAATCTTTCAATCCGAAGCACAGTAACGGAGATATTTCAAATTTTCGAAAATTCTTCCCTCTAAACCCCCTTTCTCCCTGGACCGATTTCAGCTATTAACGAACTTCATCTTTCTTTATACATAAAACGACTAAATATCGAGTTTGGTAACGATTAAACAATAATTGTGACTTTAGAGCGGTAAAAGACACACACACACACATATATATATATATATATATATATATATATATATATATATATATATATATAACTACAGATTTTAACTGACCTCATTTCCTCATCTTGGTAGAACCGATAGACATTTGAGGAAAACTTTCGAAAATCGCGTCATGAGTACGACCTCAATAGCTGATTTCCCTTAAGGGAAGTCCGCTAAAATGGGTGCACGTTCGAACCGCGCAACTTTAGTTCACGAGTTCACTACCAGAGATCGCTACTGTTACAGAGCTTATGAATCACATGGAATCGAACGAGTGTACACGTCTGATAGCTCTTTCGGATAACTAACGATTACGACTCTAGAAGATCCTCTACGTAGGCAGGATGAACCAGGGAGAACTTACTACAGACCACGCAGGTACAATTTAGTTCGTCAGTCTAGTGGAGACAGCTCATTCCAGGTCCTCTTCGGTTAACAGCGGTTGTACGTCGTGTTAATCGCTCACTAAGTAAAACTCTGATGGCCGTTCTGACCATCATGTCCATATATATATATATATTAGTATGATGAATAATGTCTTGTAACAATGAAGGACTTTACTAACAAATACGTGCCATTCTCAAGTACAAAAATATTTAAACATATAAAATACATCTTAGTACAGGATTCATTGTAATTTACTAATTTTTACAATAACTATAAAAAATAAACATACTAACAATTTTACCAATTAAAAATCCGCAGTATGATTGATTAAAAATAAATATGCATAAATCAGCGAGTCATATATTTAAAACATAATGTTAAATACATAGTTTTTTATCACACATAAAAACAGAATAATATATGATTTTCTAAAATGTTAACGAGAGAAAGCAAACAGAAATAAATAATTTAAGGAGATTTTGGGCTAGAAAGAGTTGGAAGCAATAATAGTTGCAGTGGGTCTAGGAGTACAACTAAATTTGAAGAAGGGCTATTCCAGGAAGGAAAAATAAATATATGACTTGTTCATATATGTATATATATATATATATATATATATATATATATATATATATATATATATATATATATAGTGTTGCGAACCGACCGATGAAAGTGGCAGGACAGATGGCACCAGTTATGTTCTAGGCATCGTCAGCACCACCTAGACCAGTCTACCACCCTTTCCTTTGATCTCGCCCCGTCTATAAAAGTGACCCAACTCGCCCGACAGGTAGTTTGTTCTCAGTTCACTTCTAGAGAATAAGTTATCAGTGCATACTGTGAGTAGTAATTAAGAATAATTTACCAAATGTGTAGTGCATTGTTAAATAAATTAAGGAGTAATCTGGATATACACAGTAGGATGGTTTTCCTCTTCAATACGTTTTATTTTTTGACAGAGTGTACTTTCAGAGCAACAGCTCCATCTTCAAAAAAGGGAAATCTGCTAAAAAGGCAATGAAGATGAAAACAGGCTCACTGTGAACATCCAGATTAATTCGTTTGAAAATCGTGGAGTCTTAAAACCTCTAAAGCTTGTGTGTTGAAGTTTGCAATCCGAAAGAACTCTAATAATCAACGTTTATTATTTTTGTAAAAAACTTAACAATATAGGTGTATGTGAACGTATATACGTACAATGAGTCGCTCTAATCCTATCTGATTGGACCAGACCTTGTTCGGATTATCGATTTTTTCGAATGAAATGTGCTAAACGGATGGTAAGTCCGGTAAAAGAATGGTTTCACGACCAGTTCGTTTCCTTTTCCCGATGATTTTGTAAAGAAAATGATTTGAGTCCCCATTAAAGTAATATCAAATAAATTGATAAAGTTAAATAAAACCGTTTAAAATATTATTAAAATATCTGGGTAAAACTTTTTATTTATTTATTAATAAATTTCTAACCACCCTAGAAGCAAAACAATAAAAAAAATCCAGAAAAAAAATCGCCCCCGGAGAGTTTCGATCTCGAGATTCCCAGTTACAAAAGAAACCGCAATCAACTGGCCCGCGCAGGACTCCTTGATAGACATCTTGAGAACAACTGAAGACGTTC
This sequence comes from Riptortus pedestris, assembly GCA_019009955.1. Lineage (NCBI taxonomy): Eukaryota > Metazoa > Arthropoda > Insecta > Hemiptera > Alydidae > Riptortus > Riptortus pedestris. Next base: position 67,224,284 of record CM032228.1, read on the forward strand.
AGACAAACTTTAACAATTTTTTTTAGACGAACGCTTGAGAAGTGCGTTCTCTCGCTTTAACAGAATTGTTTTTTCACTAGGTACCAAACACTAAAAAAATGCATTCAAATCGGGAGCGGGGGGAGGCCGTGCACCTTCTTGTGAGCAATAAGGAGATGCAGAAATTGTTGCACATTTTTTTCCACCGAATGTTACACTACATCTTGGACTTGGGCGTACTGCAAACATTAAATCTGATTTACAGAAAAATATTTTTAAGAACGATGATCCAAGATGATTGCATTCCTTTGGTTGACAAAATAAATAAAAAAAACTGTAAAAAATAGTTTTAAGGATTTTGCTTATCTGGTCGAGACATGGGAGAGTTTTTAAGACATACTTAAATAATTTCTTGTAATAAACGTGTTTCAAATAAATTGTATTCCCATTTTCAGTAGCTAATATTAATATTTTTTATAGTTATTTTAAACCTTTTGATATTATATATAATCCTGTTATAAGAAATATTTTATTGGGTTTTTTTTAATGAACTTGAGAATGACACGGATGTGCTGATAGGCCTCGTGCAATAAAAAATAACCTTCAAGAATAAATAAAAAACATTATTTTGGGAAAATAATATTCTTCATTCCTGTAGTGGGAAGTTGTATAGGTACTGTTGACGTTAACAGTTAAGAACGATTTTTTTTACAAGCAAAACAATGAAGTTAAATAAAATACCTTATCATATTCTGGGTAGAAAAGAGTTAAAGTGTTTATAATCCGTCCTGATTTCGGTTATTTACAGTATGGTTGTAAATAAGTGGAAAAAAAGGGGTGAATTCGTCAAAACTGGCTTTCCTGTTGAATTACTGAATATTTGTATTTTCTATGTTTCGTAAAGTGCGTTTGTATTTTCTACATGTAATAAATCAGTAATTAGATGGAGAAATGACAATGACGAAATATATCATCTGATGAAAGAGTGTAGGAAATGTTGTTTTTCTTCAGATGCTACAAACATCATAATGTCTGCTGTAGTTTTCTCTTAGAGTGTGAAAGTTTTGATCTATTCCAGAACATATCGAGAAAATAACAGCATGATTCTTGTTTATCATCTTTTCTTATAGCCTCCTGTCCTAATCGGTTCACAAAGTACACACAAACAAACAAAGACACGAACAAGCAGTTTTTGACACTTAATTTGAGGTGGCTGGAATAAAAAAAATACGCCTTACTCTCTTCAAGTTCCAAAATTGTTTAACATTTTACCTTTTTATAAGCAATAAGATTATGACACTAATTCTTTCTAAGATAAGTTGTCTAAAATTGTGTATAAAAGTTGAATCACTCTTGTTTGTCAGATTCAAACTAACATATCATTATGACCATTCGAAGCTGAAATACCAAAGATTGTTTTCGAACTGGAACTGTTATACATATAGCTCAGATACCGCGCTTCGTCGCCCGGGAATTCACTTGAGCTGAATGGTGATGGTATTTTTTTTTGGAAAGGCTTTACTTTGGCACAATAAATTGACATTTACCCTCCCAGTGTATTAGGGTGTTATACCCGTCGTTGCTGTGGATTTTTAATAAAAAATTAAATAAGACTTCACTGTCCTCACATATTCGTCATAAATTTCCCGTCTCCTGTGAATTATGAATAGCTAATGAATTATTAAGGTCAAAATATTAAATGAGATTTGAATAATTTTTTCCAATGAGGTACCTGGTATTTTTATAAGTAAGGAAATGAGGGTCCATATCAATATTATACGCAAAAATATTTGCTTCATACATTGTATCCCGAAAAAATGTAAAAAAACAAAAGTTACTCAAAAAAATAACAAAGTAACAACTTTTGTTATGTCTCTTGAACGAAAAAAGGAATATAGCTACAATCATGGAAGAATTAATGCTAATTGTCATACAGAGTTTGAGAGTTTAAGTTCGGTTTAAATCGTTAGCGCCCAATGAAATTGTTTGCTCCCGCTAAAGTTTTAGCGTATATCTCGTTCTACTTGTTTATAAGACCAAGTGAATATCACAAAATTTACTTCAAATAAAAAAAATAAACAACTTTTGTCATATCATATTTTGCAGAAAAAATGAATAGAAAACAAAAATCGCTATTTTTAAGTTTCATGCCTCCCTTACAACCTCCACTACTTGCCCATCCCTAGAAACTTAGAAATGGCTTACGATAATATAAGGCGTCCGAGTGCTAAAACACATACCGAGTTTATTTAGTTTCGGTTCAGTCTTTTGTGTCCAATAATAATGTTGAACTTTCCCCTTGTAAATTTTGAACATATAAAGCATCTACACTACGGTATACTACGAAAGAGTATAAAACAAAAGTACTCTAATTTAACCAAATAAAACAACATTTGTTATAGCATATTTACCAAAAAAACCATAGGAAACGAATGTCACTATTTTTAATTTCAAGGCCTCCCTTATAACCCCCACTCCCCAGTTCGTCTCAGAGAATAAAATATTAGCTAAGTCAATTTGCAAGTAGTAATATACATACCAAGTAAATAAAATACGGTTCACCGTTTATATGCGTGAAAAGGTAACAAACAAACAAATAAACAACAAACAAACGACACTAAGAAATCAAAATGCAGTTATGGAGTCTATGACAAATGAAACGGAAAGTTATTGTGAAATTCCGCGCAAAAATCAATCAATGTACAGACAGAGGTTACATTTTAGTATAATATATAAAATGATTAAATATAAATATATATATATATATATATATAGTACAGCTCAGAAACCCGGCTATCGACCCGGAATTGATTTGAAGGCTGAATGGTGATGGTATTTATTTGCAAGGCTTTACTTATGCAATATTTATTTTACATTTAACACGTCCCAGTATTAGGGTTAATACCCGTTGTGGCATTCTGTTAATAATAAAATTAATTTTTTATGTATGTCTTCACTGTCCCTCCAATTGTCATATTTTCCCGTCCTCTAGTGCTTTAGCATAATTTCATTATTCCCGCATTAGTTTTATATGTTATCTCGTTTATACTTTGTTAAAAGACAAAAAAGAAAATGACAAAAGTTTACATCTAAATAAAAAAAATAAACAACTTTGTTATGTTCAAAATTGCCGAAAAACGAATAGAAAACGAAATACCTCAATTTTAAATTCAGGCATCCCTAAAAACCCCACTCCAGCCCGTCCCTATAATGATGGTCATGGCTTGTTTATAATGAAAGCGTTAGTGCTAAAAAACATAACCGATTTATTTATTTTTGGTTGGTGTCTTTTGTCCCAAATAAAATTTCACCTACCGCTATAGGTTTTTTAGCGTATATCTCGTGTTATTAATACGGTAAATCGAAAAAAGTGGTATATAACAAAGTTAATCTAAATAACAAAAAAACAACTTTTGTAATGTTTATATTTGCCAAAAAAAACAATAGGAAACGAAATCCCTCTATATTTTTTTCTGGGCCTTCCCTACAAAACCCACACTCCTGCCCGTCCTAGAAATGTTGGTAGGGCTTGTTATAATAAAAGGCCTTATCCAAATACACGACCGAGTTTATTTAGTTCGGTTGATTCTTTTGTGCCAAATAAAATTGATGACCAATCCCGCAAAATTTTTATAGCGAATAACGTCATTTTATATTAGGTTTAGACCATACTCCGAAAGTGTCTTAACAAAAAGTTTGTTACTCTAAATAATGGAAAAATAAATAACTTTTTGTTAATTGCAATGAATGTTCCGAAAAATACAAATGAGGAAAATGAAATATCGCTATTCTTTAATTTCGAGGCCGTTCCCTATAACCCGCCACAAATCTGTGTCGGCTTAGAGAATATTAATGAATAGCCTAAAGTTCAACAGTGGGCCTAGTAGTAATATACATACAAATTTCATAAAAATTCGTATCAGAGCCGTTTATGCGTGAAAAGGTAAACAAACAAACAACAAACAAACAAACAAACATAACAGAAAGAAAACAAAATGCAGTTATGGTGTCTATGACATGTTAAACGAAAAGTTTATCGTGAAATTTCGCGAAAAAAAAATCAATTTACATACAAGGTTACAATTTTTATTATAATCTATAGATAAAATTGTAACCTCTGTACTGTACATTGATATTTTTTTTTTTTTTTTCGCGAAAATTTTCCCGTTAACTTTTTCGTTTCACATGTCATTAGACACCATAACGCATTTTGTTTCTTTGTGTCAGTTTGTTTGTGTTCTATTTCTTTGGTTTTGTTTTACATTTCACAGGCAATAAAACGGCTGAACCGAATTGTTATGATAACTTGGTATGTATAATACTTCTATTCTAATCTTAGACTATTAGGCTATACATTAATATCCTCTGGGACGAACAGAGTTGTGTTATAAGGGAACCATGCAAATTAAACACTACGACTATTTTCGTGTTTCCTTTATTCAGGTTTTTTTGGAAATATGTAATATAACAAAAGATGTTTATTTTGATGTTTAGAGAAACTTTTGTATATACACTTTTTTTTGTATACGGAAATTATAAACGAGATAAACGCTGAAACCAATAGCGGGTCCAACAATTTTTTATTTGGCACAAAAACTCATCTGAACTAAAAAACCCAAACTCGGTATGTGAATTAGCACTAACCGTCTTCCCTAAAATAGCCATACTGAACAATTTCTAGGGACGGCCAAGTGTGGGGGTTCATAAGGGAGATTCTGAAAATAGAGAATTGTACTCTGTACCTATTGCAGTTTTCGTCAATATGCACATAAACTAAAGTTTTGTTTATTTTGTTTATTTGGAGTAACTTTTGTGGTCATACCTAAGTAATCATGAGTATTCGTAAAAACTACTGCGGAAGTCAACAATTTTTTTTAACAAACAAAAACTAAACCGAACTAAACCAAACTCGGTATGAAGAATAAGCACTACGTTCATCCATATGGAATAATAAGCAATACTACCATTTTCAAGGGACGGGCAGGAGTGGGGGTTATAAGGGAGCCTTATCAATGATCCTCTTCATTGGGCGGCTAAACGATTAAACCGAAGCTTAAAAAACTCGGAATGAGTCAATTAGCATTAATTCTTCCATGATAAATAAACTATTTTAAAATTTTTATGTTTAGAACGGGAGTGGGGGTTAAAAGGGGGACCTGAAACAAAAAATCCCGCGAAATTTCATTGTCAAAAGTCCACCCAACGGGATTAACCCAAAACACTGGGACGGGTAAATGTCAAATATTGTGCAAAGTAAAGCCTTGCTACAAAAATACCACCAACCATTCAGCCACACATCATTCCCGTGCTAAGCCGGTATCTGATCTAGTATATATAATAAATATATATATAGAAAAAACTTAACAAACGTGTTACTCTATTCATTTGCGATTTTGCGTGCTATATCGCTGTAAATCTATTTTTGAACAATAACCATATTCGAAATAATTTCTTGAATGCATAAGATGATACTCTTTAATGACATTTATCGTTAAGATTATAATGAGGGAGAATTATAGGGGAGGGAGGGGGGGGGGGATAAAATTAGGTTATACAGAACACAGTTTTAAGGCTCCTGACAATTTATTTTTAAAAATGTGTAGCGCTTTCGGGAAAATTTTTTTATTTCTGTTTTTACAAGGCCATTAATCACGCTAGAAAACAACAATAAAACACATTAAATACAGGAGTTTTGGTTTAAAACTGGTACATAATTGGTCATACAAATAAAAACCAATCAATAAATCTATGATTTACAATAATAAAATGAATAAAAAACACATATTGAATAATTAAATAGTTCAGCCAGTAGCATCTCTATAACACGTACTTTGCTCTGAATCTTAATTTGTGCTTTTGTAATTTTAATGCTTAGAATGATAAGTAAGCAGAAAATTTTAATTTATTCTGTATTAATTGTATGTTGTTATTCATCGTTTTAGTTGTTGTCTCTTTCAACCTTCATGACCAAGAGGCGACAGGATATTTTTTTTTCAAATATTATTCAGTGAAAGCGCGTAATTTTACTATGATAGAAACGGAAATGTTGGAAAGAATGGGTAAATTTATTCAAATATTTATAATTTGAAAGCGCGTAATTCTTCTGAGAGAAACACGCGATAACGAAGGAGCTTAAAACGTTCGCCGGGGGGGGGCTCAATTAGCATAAACAATTCATTTTATGGAGAGAGGATTTATCAAAAGCTGGTTTGCTTAATAACCGAAGACCAAATTGTTTGTTTGAACTGTTCTCTTATAGAGTTGCAAAAAGGGGTTGTCGTCTGAGGGAGATAGCCTTTAAGGGAAAGGAAGAGGAGGAGGGTTCTTAGTGGGACTAAGTATCTTTTGGGATTTTCCCCACAAGAAGAAACCCTTTTCGAATAATGTCTGAATCATTTCCTTTAAAGTGCCCTTGTCGGCCTTAACAAAAGGATTCCCATAACAAGGAGATAAATAACTTCTGGAAAAGGGAGATATGAGTCTCCTTGGAATATCGTTAGTTACTACTTCCATCCTTGAAGAGGCTCTACTTTCCCCTTATATATTGTTTAAACATTTTATATATAACCAATAATAATTTATTGAATGAATTACTTTCAGAAGTGAAAAAAACGAAATTTAATCAATATGAAAACCAATATTTTTAATATAAATTGTCCTGTTGACAGGACGCCGATGATGGAGGGTTTACCCTCTGAAAGTGCTTTGTCATTGTATTTGTTGGGTGTTTTTTTTTGGTCTGGGGGGGGGGGGGGGGGGGGGGGGGGGGGGAGGGGGGGTTTTAATTTTAAATATACTGATTGTGGAAGGAAGGCTTTCTTTTGTGTTTTCTTCTTCATATTTAATTTCCACCAGCACTTTCTTTGAAAAAATGGAAAATATACTCTCTTCCTCAAGCTCTAAGAACTCAAAATGTTTTTTATGCTTCTGTAGGAACACCTTTCAGAGAAATACCAAATAATTTAAAGTTGTGTGATTAATTTAAAGTCATGTCACTTTTCTCCTAGGGATTATTTATAAGTATGATAAATCGGTTAAAGGTTAAAAAAAAATCTTGGTTCTATTCTTTTACGGAGTGCTCGGTCAAGTGGGTGGTAAAAATCAAAAAGACTCTCTAGCTACAGTTATAAAAACAAGCTTAACTGTGTAAATAAATAAAATGTTACGGCCTCACGAGCTCAGATAAGCCAAGGCAGAAAATTGACTAGGTACGAACACGTATATAATAAAAAAGGTTGTAATAAATGAGTCCGTACCCTTGAAGCATTTACCCTGAAGGGCGAAAGAAAGTAAAGGGATAACGGACAAGATCTGAGAGAAATGAAGGATGTCTCACCAAATCGCCGCCCTAAATCAATGGAGAATTAAGAACTGGGTTTCGTGGGTATTGCACTTGAGAAAAAAAAATGATAACACCAAGGGTAGTGGATTCCCAAAGAACGAGGGACAAGGTACCGGCACCACAAACGAGAAGAAAGAATCACGCGATGGAATGAGATAGTTGACTGTGTGCCTGCCCCTAGTGGTGTGAATCTATTATTTAGAGGTGGATACTAATCTTCTATTATTTAGAGGTGGATACTAATCTTCTATTATTTAGAGGTGGATACTAATCTTCTATTATTTAGAGGTGGATACTAATCTTCTATTATTTAGAGGCGGATACTAAATCGAAAATACCTGTGCTCGATTTAAAATATATAACACATAACGAGGAATACATTTGATTGTCTCTCAAAAATAATTATCCTACAAGTTAATAATAAATAAATGAATTGAAAAAATAACATACAGATTGCTTTTCCGACATTACGGAATGTTTGATTATCTCATTCGAGGTAAAGCTGCAACTAATTGGATCACAATCATGGATGAAATATGTGTTAATAAAACATAATTCAAATGTCAGTTTTAATTCGAAGAACATAAAAATGTCTTGGACAAGATGGATGTACTATATATATGAAGTCAAATTGCCATGTTATGGTCAAGCCATATTCTGACTTCACTCAGCGTACACACCTTGCCCAAATCTTTTTTATTTATTTAAGTATATTAAATACTGCGGATCCGACATCGACTTTTGGATGGCCGTTGGCGCTGTGTTGATCAGCTGTAGAACATTCTTCACCAATAGGGAGATATTTGAGATTTGAGTGTGTAACACTACCAATGCAGTATTTGTTTGTGAATGTTTTGATTGGTAAGAGTGTCTTCATAATTAAAAGAAAATCATTTTATTATTTAACATAACACTTCTAGAATTTAGAAATGACAAAATGGTTAACGGGAGGACAGTCATTATTTATAGATTAAATATTTACTGTTTCAAAACCGCGTATAGCTATTCGCTGTTATTGCTTGCGCTTTAGGCTACTCAAATTGACTAGGTTATCTTAGTCACTGTTTCATATGTTATCAGTAAATGAGTGATCGTTTATTAACACCACTTGGTGATCGTTTATTATTACTCCAGTTGGAGCTACCTTGCAGAGTTCATATGACAGACGACGGCCGAGGACGACCGCTTTATACAGCTACTCCGCGACAATGTCCAGTTTTGGGCCAACTCTAATTTTAAATTACGTAGTTCAAATAAATTCTAGAAGTGTTATTTAAAATAATAGTGTTATTTTTTAAATAATTTAATTAGGTAAGGTACCCGGCTTCGCTCGGGAAATCATCTAAGGCTGAATGATGATAGTATTTTTTTGTGCAAGCCTTCAATGTTTAAAACTACACTTCCCGTGTCGGCGCATAGTTTTGCTGTGAGGGTCAGGGAGGCGACTCATATAAACAGAAAATTTTTATATTTGAAAAATAAATAAAAATGTAGTCATTCCTAATCAATATAAATCCCTATCAGCCCACTTTTAATTAACTCAACCTTTTTATGAATACTTCCAACCCTTCAAATTCCCCATAGGATATAATGTTATTACGATTAAATATCGCCTTTAATGAAACTTATTTATTTCCCTCTCAAAACACCAATCCGAGCACAATATAGTACTAAGCATAGTTAGAAAGCACGTAAAGGAAATATTCATAAATAGTAAGAATACTCAGTGGTAATCACTTCCCTTAATGCCCACACATTTCACACAGGAATTTTAGTAAACTACAATTTAACACTCAATAAGTAAAAAGCCATCCGTCTATTTACCGCTCTCGACTACATTAGAGCAATCAACACTCTCCTCCTTAAATTATTAATTTAAAAATATTATTGTAAATAATTTATCTACCTGATTGCAAATTAAATAATTAAGTGTTACCACCATACTAAAAAAAATAATTTCAATTATATTCAAAAAGCTAGTATAAAGGGAAAGTAGATACAGCGTAGCCGTCCCTGCTAACCTAAAAAATAAACCTATTAAACAATCATATCGAGTTTAAGAGCATTTTGTACTTTGTACCATAATGTACATTCTATCGATTTAATTGTCTTATGATAGTACAATATTTGTTTTCCAATAACATGAAGATAAACGGAATAAGATATTATATAACCAAAATCAAAGAGTTTGACATCCCCTACTAAACTACTTCCGCTATACACTCCTTCATGATGAAATTCAGAGCAGCACAATTTTTTTTTTTTAAATATCTACATTATACAAATTATTAAATAATGCGGAAATGCTCTTATAGCTTTTTAAATTTCAACTTGGAAATAAATAATAATAAAGTTTTATATTTCTAGAGGAAAATAAATAAATGAGGCGAAGAGGGAGGGGGATCATATAATCTCACTAATTCCGAATTACACTTAGACTAAAATAATCGAAATAGATAAGGCTATAAAACATAACAACATTTGTCACAAATAAATATGCCTATTATTCATAAAAAAAAAACAACTTAAGTGATTATAAACATAAGTATATTTATAAAATAAGTTATACTAATAAAATCGTCGGACTCCCGCCTATAGATTAAGCTTATAATCCCGTATTTACTTACATTTTTTACGACATAAAGTTTGAATGAAACAAAAGTTGCTGCTAAATAAAACAAAGTAACAACAATTTTCGTTTATCGTGCACCTTTGCCGAAAACAAATACAAAAATAGAAAATATCGAGGATTTTCTTACTTTCGAGATTTCATGCCTCCCTTAAAAAACTCCCACTCACCGTTCGAACCTAAAAAATTTTCTAAATATAGTCTTAAAAAATAAATCAAGGAGAATTAATACTAATTGACATACCGATTTTGGTTAAGTTTCGAGTTCAACAAATCGTTAGCGACACCAATATAAATAAGTTTACTTCCCGCCTCAGTTTATATAAATAGTATATATCATCGTTCACATAATACTTCGTAAAGAGTCAAAAATGAATATCACAAAAGTTACTCTAAATAACAAAATAAACAACTTTTGTTAAGTTCACATTTCCCCAAAAACGAATAGAAAACGAAATACTGCTATTTTAAATTCTGGACTCCCTTATAATCCCCACTCCTGCCCGTCCCTAGAAATGTTAGAATGACTTATTATAAGGACATCGTTAGTATTAATTCACATAGCGAGTTTTATTAATTTCGGTTGGGTCTTTCGTCTCAAATAAAATTGTTCACATTCGTTATAGGTTTTTGCGTATCTCTCGTTTATAATTCGGTATACGAAAAAGTGTATATAACAAAAGTTACTCTAAATAATAAAGTAAATAACTTTTGTCATGTGCATATTTGCCGAAAAACCAATAGGAATCGAAATATCGCTATTTTTAATTTCAGGCTTCCCTTATAACCCCCACTCCTGTTCGTCTCAGAGGATATTAATATAGCCTAAAGTCTAAGTTGGGTTAGTAGTAATATACATACCAAGTTTCATAAAATTCGGTTCAGCCGTTTATGCGTGAAAAGGTAACAAACAAACAAACAAACAAACAAACAAACAAACAATCAAACAAACAAACAAACATACACGAAAGAAACAAAATGCAGTTATGGTGTCTATGACATGTGAAACGAAAAGTTATCGTGAAATTTCGCGAAAAAAATCAATGTACAGACAGAGGTTACAATTTTATATATATATAGATAATCATGTTTAAATGGATGCCCTCCCGATAAGTACCAGTGTAGCCTACAAAATGCGTATTTTGAGGGATAATTCCTTTAAAAAGTGATAACAGATTCCTTGGTAGGTCTGGCTTTGATATCTAGTTTCTTGTGAGGGGTAAGTTGGACGAAATGTTGGTTTCCACTGGAATCTACTGCAACCAGAATGTAATAACGGTACAGCTTTCACTCACTCAACGATTTGGGTTACGTCACACGAGCTTGGATAATAATGGCTCATTAAAGCAGGAATAGCTAACATTCATATCAACGATAATGAGATGATTAGAGGGTAGTGATTTATCAAATATCAGTGGCGTAATTATTCCACTGCATTTGAGTTTAGTCCATTTTAAGTTGGCTTGCTAGTTGTTGAAAGACATTAAAGTCCGTCACGTAGTGCTGCGTAAACTAAGCAGATTTACCATGTGCGTCACATATTTGTATTTATCTCAAATTGTAAAAGTTCAATGAGAACAATATTTGGTGTTTAGGCTTAAAATAAAGTGCTTCTTAAAATAAGAGCCTATTGTTAATATGGCATGTGAAGGAGTGGGTGTTTCCTGAGGCCCGAAAACTAAAAAAAAATGGAAACATCTTGGTTTAATAATCAAAATAGTGAAAACAAAAAATGTACTTATCAACATTTAAGTTTTCAATAAGATTAGTTCTATACAATTTTTTGATCCGATGCATAATAACGGTGATATTAAGAATTTCGAAATTCAATACAAAGACATCATTTCCATCATTTCCTGGGAATGTTGGATGGACATTTAGGGAAATTTTAATAGAAAATCGCGTAATAAGGACGATCTCAGTAGTTCATTTCCCTTAAGGGGGATCAGGTAAAATTTAAAGAATGGCAATTCTCGTTTTTTTTTTTTTTTTTTTTTAAATGCCCTAACAAAAGAGTGTTACAAATCATTTCTAAACAAAAGACATTCAATAATATTGATATATCTATCAGTCGACACTGAAGTATGAATTTCAGAAAAGGTATTTTATACTTTCGTGAAATAAAACAGTCTTTCTGATGAACATGACATTGTGAAAGAGTTGGTATATCAAAATGCCATCTGAGCTAGAAGACTAGATAGACAAGGAAAGAATAGCCCGTTATTCATTGTTTCCTTTGATAGCCCCCGCATACCCAAACGTGTTTTTGTTTTTTTCATAGGATTCTTATCATAACGTATGTCCCCTCCCACACTTATCGGTTCCATTGTGATCATCCGGGCCAGATCACAGATCACGATGGGACTCAGTGTTCAAAATATGCTCAGCACCTAAGCACAAAGGTTTTGCTAGGCAGAGCATCCACACGTATTAATATACCTCGAGCACGGAAGCTCAATACACACTCGCAACTCAGGAAAGCGATTAAGGTAATAAAGTCCGTCACGCAGGGCTGCGTAAACTAAGCAGATTCCCAACGCGAAGGTTTTACAATAGATAAATATACATAAGGTGACACTATCGTGAATGCTTCAGTAAATTTACCATAACAAGTTAATAATCTCTACATCGACAAAGCTGCTGAATTGAAAACAAACAAGCCCAGACCATCTCGTAGTGCTGCATAGAACAGACCCGAGGAAAGACAAACATTTAATGAAATATATCTGAAAATAACATATTAAATTTTATTGAAATACAATTTTTCTAAAGAGACATTGTCTGTACATATTGAAATGATTCAGATTCAGTTTTATCTCAATCACTCAAATTTTATTAATCCAAAAATTTAATTTCCAATGAGATTGATTCTATACACTTTTTCGGTCCGACCTATAGTAAGGGAGATATTTCGAATTTTCAAAATTCACAATCGCTTTAAAAACACCCCCCCCCCCACTAGAGTCCGATTTATCAGCCGTATATACGAAATTGATCTTTCTTTCTTACAATAAAACGACTTAATTATCATGTTTGGAAACGAGAACAAACCATATGTGGGCCCGCTAGAGCGGAAACAAACAAATAGAAAGATAGATTGATATATATCTATATATATATATATATAATAAAATATTTTAGAACAGCATTCTCATTTACTAGGTAGGATCGATGACCATTTGAAGAAAAATTTCGAAAATTCCGTCATGAGTACGACCTCAATAGCTGATTTCCCTTAAGGGAAACCCGCTAAAATCTATGTTTACGGAAAGAATTAATTATTTTGTTGCAAAGAAATAACTGGGGCTGAGGTTAGCCATGTGAGGCTAATCTATCTGTTAAGCTCTCAGAGGTTGGTTGGGCCTGTTTTTTTTACAATTAAGAGGCTTTCCTTTGGGAGATTATTAAGGTTAATGAAAGATTTCCCATTACCTGTTGTATTTATTCACTTAATAATATTTATGTTGGTGTGTTTGGTACCAGTATGTAGAGTTTTCTATTGTAAAACTTCACGTAAGAAATCTGTTGGTCATTAACGCCAAACCGTTTTTGTGGATTATTGATCAAAATATTTTAATATGTTCTAGACTTAAGTTTTTACGCCAGAGTTCATGCACGCCTTGCGTGAAAACAGGGACTTATTATCTGATATTATTGTCTAACTAACGCAACATGTTTAACGTTAGTTAATTTAAGGTAAAAAGCCTCTCTTTCTAAGATAAATGGCAATGTTCTGATGTGACTTCGTTTTTACTAGGAAAGATAATGTGCTTTTGCTGAGGTAATGAATTAAAGAATGCGAAAAATATAGAGTTATATTAATGAGAATGAATAAAGAATGGTGCTTCTATAAGTAGTGACCCATTGCGAAAAATCGATATCAGATTGTGTTATTTTAGTATCTCCTAATTTGGTTACGATTAGCTATCAGTTCGCGAACTCCAAGTGGATTGTAGCTATGGTGGAAACGATTACCAGCGTTTCTAAAAGGACTTAGCGGGAAGTAGCAGACCATACCACCAATTTCCACACTTTCTTTTAGTAGATTTCCTTTAACACGTTGACGGCGGCTGTCGATGGGTAGTCGACAGTTGTGCCCCTTCCCAAATGGCGACCGTCGATAACCCTACGACACCTGTTAGTTCTATTTCAATTCATTCTGTCTCGGTCTAGCCAACTGGAAACTACTCTAAACTTTCTCCTCGCCATTTCAAACAGTCCTTCTTTATACCTGTGCCACCCGTCACCGGATTTTTTTTATTTTTCTCTTGAGATTCATCTCTAAAGGTAAGTTTCACTATCTTGTTTTTTCTCCCTAATTATATGGCTTTAAATAATCCAAATTAAATAATCATTTTATAAATAGATTATATGAAATTAGTTATGCAAAATGGTTCCGACCCAAACCCGACTTTTTTCGAGAAATCGACTTCTTTTTTTAGAATCCTACATTTTCCCAATAACTAATACTTTTATTAATTTAATTATTAAACATATTTTTTATTAAATATAATCTGCCTAATCATTATACAGGTATGTAAAAATAATATTAATTGATATTTTAAATATTATCCGAGTTTCGTTTCCAGTGCATGAATGGATGTCCCTTCCTATTGGCGGCCGTCGAACGCCTTACGACAGGCATTATTTCCGAGTAAAAAAATTAAAAATCGAAGAAATTTGTTATGATACATTTTAAGCATTGCATTAGGGTTAAATTTTAAAAACAATAAATAAAATTTTCAGCCATGGGGAATGATCTTCTTATAGTAATAATCTTGTTATAGTATGAACCTCTTTATTCTAAGCCTAAACATTAAACATTGTTTACATGAGACCTTTATTATACGAGATACTTGTTTTACGGAATTTAGGCGTTTAAGTCAACACTAAAGATTATATTTGTTACTGGCAGAAATCGGAGATGGAATAGTAGGGATAAAGAGAGGGGGAGAGGGAGGTGGATTTCAAAAATTAAAAATATTTCCGTTATTATGAGAAGGATCGTGAAATGTTATAGAACCATTCTTGTTAAGCTATTGATGATTTATAATTGTTGTACTTGGTATTTTTTCGTAACTGAAGTATTAGTCTAGTTATTTGTACACCCCCTCCCCTCTCTGCCTTCTACTCATCCATTGTTTTAACACGTTCAGGACGGACATCAAAAATGTGGTCTATCCACAAGGACGGCACGGGGTCAATTGACCCCGTGGTGCAACTATCCACAAGGACGGCACGGGGTCAATCGACCCCGTACTTATGTCCCCTTTTAATGCGCTACTACAACTCGAAAAATGAACTAAATTGCTATATTCAAACATTTTTTTACTCTTTGGACATCAAAAAATATATGGCAGTCGCAGGCCGTGTTTTCATCAATTTTTTGTTACGTGACTTAGAAATGAATATTTACCTTACATTTTTCACCTTGTCGGGAACTTTTTTTCTCCTTTGTGTGATAATTTTGGTGATCAACAAAGGATTTTAATTTTTTTATACTTTAAAATGGGTGAATATGATTTAAATTTTAATTACGACACATTACAGTCAAAATTTATTAGTTTATAAAGATAAAATTACAAAACGAGAAAAACAAACTAGGAACTAGGAGTTTAGTTTAAACAAATAATTGGAAAATAAACATAATAAAGAAAAAATATGAATAAACAAATAATTATTTTGTAATTAACAATTCTTCATTATCACAATGGTTAGGACATAGATTTATGGCAGTTGTTGAAGCATTGTAGACAAAGTGACTTCATGTTGCACTCTTCACAATACGTTCTAACTTTTTTGTCTGCTTCTTTAGAGGACAATGTTTTTCTTAATTTTTCGAAACACCCGGAACACTTTTTTAATAAAGCTAAATCCACTAATTGTCGGCCACGTGATTTGCTCATTATACAGATTAATGTTTCGAAACGACAGCAAAAAGTAAACTGAAAGGGAAGGGACGCGTTCTGTCATTTACATAAGCCTTTGTAAATAACAGAACAAGCGGTTCAGAGGAAAAGCACGGGAAATAACACGGGGCTATATGAGCCCGTGCCGGACTAGAGCCCAAATACCACTCCCCACGCCGACACGGGGTCATAAAGCCCCGTGCATTTTTTCAATGATATACAATGTATTTTTTGGATTTGAAATGCATAAAACGTACTATTTTTAATTGTATTTACTAGTACAAAGCAAAAACCGTCAAAGTATTTTTTGAACATTTATCTTCAAAACCGACCCGTCCTGGGAGACAGTTATGTACGGGGTCAATTGACCCCGTGCCGTCCTTAACGTGTTAAATAAAAGAAAAATATGTGGTGAGCGGAGATCACAACTACCAGGACGTTGGAATTCTGGCTAGTTTACGCTGCCCCTGGGTGACGGACGTTTTTAACAATGCTGAGCACGGAGGCAAGCAGCTACCTCAGCTCATTCATCAATTTCTGATGAAGCCGAAGGTTCCAATTTTCACGAGCTGTCAAGTTTCAGCTGAACTTCTCGCCTAACGATCACTATAGTTCTCAGAAGGTTGCAGATGATGTCAACCATGATAGATGTTGGCTAGTTTCATAATAGAAGTTTTGTTCCATTATGAAACTAACTAACTAAAGCTGACGAGTTTATAAGTATTTATTCTATAACAAATACCAGGAGGGGAAAAAACTTTTCTAATAACCTTAAACCGAGTTTATAAACTTCTTAAATATCCAAGTTACCGCAAGATTTTCAATTAAGTAGAAAACTAATGGCCACTATTCTTGTTAAAACATTTTTTCATGCATTTAAATTAATCTGGAACCTTATAGAATGCAATATAGAATATATTTTAAAGAAATATATTTCACAAGAAAGGTTATAAAGAATAGACATAGGGCGTGTGATAGCAGAAATCATTGAATTTTTTTATTTAATCACAGGCAAAAAACACCTGGACATCGTATAAAAGTCCGTCACGCAGGGGCTGCGTACTCTAAGCAGATTTCCCACGTACTGTAATGACACAATACATATCTCCCTAAATATACTGCATTTCTAAAGAAATATCCCATCAGTAGAAGTGGAGGTTCACTGAAGGCTGAACACCAGAAAGTATAAATGACTCACTAAATGTTTAAAGGGTTTAATGTTGAAAAAACCTAAAGGGCAGCAATTGGAGAATATCAATAGTTTAAAAAGGCAATTGGTTTCGTAACATTTTTCGATCCGACTCATGTCAGAGATACGTTAAATTTAGAATTCCCTCCCCCGTCCTAAACTTCTTCTATTCCTGGTCCCATTTCAGCCATTAACAAATGTATTCATTAGAATTGAATGAAACGGTTAAATATTGAGTATGGTATAGATAAATGTACGTTTCCCAATCCTAACCAGAAGATTTTAATTGATGACGACTACGTGTTTTCACAAGTATCTGACATAGTATAGCTGAATGAAGACAATATTTGGTATTTAAGGTTCAAATAAACCCATTGATGACATAACAGCTTACTGTTAATATGACATGCAGGAGTGTGGGTTTAATGAAGACTTAAGACAAAAAAATGCATATTCTCGGTTAGTAATCAAGATAGTGAAAAAAAAAAAAACATTAGTAAGAACATTTATGGGACATTGAATGTGTAATAAGATAGGTTCTACACAATTTAGGGATCTGACGCATAACAACGGTGACATCCAATTCTCGAAACTACACCACACTAAACCTCCTCTTGAGCTGGTCTGGTTTCGAACTTGATCTTTGTTTTACAAAAAACCCGTATATATCGAGCATGGCAACGATTTGTAAAAAATTGCGTCCGCTACACCGTTAAACAGACTATACATTATATATTATTTATATTTATATATATATTATTTATATATGGTGTGTGTTGTGTGTGTCTGTGTTGTGTGTGTGTGTTTATACAGATTTCGACCGAACTCACTTTCCTTCATCGATGGACATTTGAAGAAAATTTTTCGAAAATTTTTCGAAAAATCGCCCGTCGTAATGTGTACAAACTTTCAATAGCTGTTTTCTCTTAAGGGAAATCTGTTTAAATAGTCTATTACTCAGGAGCTCCATTAAAACTAAGCAGGATTTCCCTCTTGCTGGTATTACGTACTATTCGCGGAAGAATCAAGTCCGCTAAGAGTAAAGCCAGCGCGCGACTTCGATGACGTCATCTAGCGTCCACTCATCCTTAATCTGCACTGGGGACCTCGCTGACAGCGCATCCAGCGACGAGGGGGGCCGTCAGGAAAGACAAGAAGACAAGAACAACATGGTCTAGTGCGGCACTTTAAGGAGAGCTCTCATCATCGAGGTGAAAACCCCCTCAAAATGCACGAGTAGGCGAAAAAGGGCCCGTCGGGCGATGAAGCTGAGAAGCGGGGAGCAACCAAGAAGGAGAAGAACCAAGAATAATAAATGAAGTGAGTACTCCCATTTATATAACAATTCGTCACATATCGAAGCCAACTAGCACAATCCCAATAATGGACATCAGTCAGCAACCAGCTCCACAACCAGCTCCAACCAACCCACAGCAGCTCACCAATTGGAATTATTATTAGATTTTAAAGGGTCAATAATTTAATTTCATTATTTGTTCTAATTATTAATATTACTTCATTATATCTTATTTATATCCATTCATTGTTTGTAATTTACACCGCCCTCCTTTTACTATACAGTCTCTCAAATTCACAAATGGGGCGAAGGGGCATCTCCCTATACTTCTTTTCAATGGGAACCCACCCCGAAACACATCTCCATATAGTTCTTTTTATGGGAAGCCTCTTCGACCCCGAAACACGTACTGTTGATCTCTTATCCCATAAAATTTTCTATTTCTAAGTCAATAGTTTATTTACGAAAATATGTATAGATCAACAACTATATGGTACCAGTGACTTAGCTAGAGCGATTCTATTACAATTTTTTATACGACACATAATAACGGCGATTTTGAGGTATTTTGAATTTTCGAATTCCCTCATCCCGATCACGTTCTAATTTCAGTCGATAATAAATTACATAATTTACTAAATTAAAATTAATACATATCTACAAGAATTGGGGTTAATAACAACCAAATTTAGCAGACATGAAAAATATTGATTAAACTATGCAATAAAATAACCAGTGTTGGTTTAAACTAAATTAGAGTCAAAATAAGATGAATGGAAGTTTATCATAGAATGATATGTACCAAAACATATACGAGTAACGAGAAAATCCGCTTGAGAGATATTATAAAAATCGAAGAGAAACGTTAAAAATCACTTCTAGTTTAATTAACGTAAATATTAAATATGACAATATTTCTCAGGTAAGATTTATTGAGGTTGGAGACGTAATTGATCCAACATTCAATAGCCTTTATAAAATTAAATATACCATGAAAAGGTTTCATGGGTGCTGATTGAAAGGCCAATCAATCCCTATTGAAACGCTATTAACACAGGTAAACAATATTGGATACGTGGTTGAGTTGGTTAAAGTAAAACCACACATAACCTTCTGTCGTAACATTCTCTCTCTCTCTCTCTCTCTCTCTCTCTCTCTCTCTCTCTCTCTCTCTCTCCCCCCCTCTCGTTCTCTCTCCCGCTCTCTCCCTCTCGTCCCCTCTCTCCTCTATCTCTCTCTCTCTCACTCTTCTGTGTCTCTCTCACTGTCTCTTCTCTCTATCTCACTCTCCTCTCTCTCTCTCACTCTCTCTCTCTCTATCTCTCTCTCTCTCTCTCTCTTATCTCTCTCTCTCTCTCCCTCTCTCTCTCTCTCTCTCTCTCTCTCTCTCTCTCTCTCTCCCCCGTCCCTCTCTCTCCCTCTCGTCCCTCTCTCCTCTATCTCTCTCTCTCTCACTCTTCTGTGTCTCTCTCACTGTCTCTTCTCTCTATCTCACTCTCTCTCTCTCTCTCTCTCTCTCTCTCTCTCTCTCTCTCTCTCTCTCTCTCTCTCTCTCTCTCTCTCTCTCTCTCTCTCTCTCTCTCCCCCTCTCGTTCTCTCTCCCTCTCGTCCCCTCTCTCCTCTATCTCTCTCTCACTCTTCTGTGTCTCTCTCACTGTCTCTTCTCTCTATCTCACTCTCTTCTCTCTCTCTCTCTCTCTCTCTCTCTCTCTCTCTCTCTCTCCCTCTCGCTCCCTCTCTCCTCTATCTCTCTCTCACTCTTCTGTGTCTCTCTCACTGTCTCTTCTCTCTATCTTACTCTCTCTCTCTCTCTCTCTCTCTCTCTCTCTCTCTGCCTGTCACACACACACACATACACACACACACTCACACTCAATCTCCTTAAGGAGAATCTGTGAAAATACGGGAACACCTTGATATTAGAGGACTTGCGATTAAATACCTGCCTCACTTTTTTCCACGAGATAGTATTATATAAGCTCATATTAAGAAGTGGAGGACCACAGATTCACTGTGGTTAGATGACTATTCTCAACCACAAGAAGAAGTATTATAGATAATAATAACAATCCAAACAGAACTATTACATTTTATATTTCTCACAGAATCTATTTTGTTACATTTCAGTTCGATTTATTATTGCAATTTTTATTTTAGGGAGGCTTATTCTAAGAAAATTAGGGCAACTAAATGGAAGACGGAAAATCCAGTAGTTGTGAAGTTTATTATTTGTGTCATATATTATAAGTAATTCTTTCTTTTTTCTATTAAAATATTGGTGCTTATTATTGTTGGTTTTGCAGTTGTCTATTTGTACTTCCTATAATAGCCGTAATTGTGACTGAAATCAGCTTATATACTTCTTTATGCTCAAAAACTCTAATCCTTGGTACTTTTTTACGACATAGAATTTTTGAATATTCACATCATTGCGATCTACAATATCAATAATACCGCCAGTCTTATTGATCTTGTCAATAACGATAATGCCCAGTTTTCAATCACATATCATTGCTTCTTCCAATAATTATTATTTGTGTCTATTAAAACTCATAGTAAATAGGTATTATAGGGAAAACTAAAAATAAATTAAAAATTTTCACTTTCTCTTAAAAGCCAAATAGATATTTCAATTTTTTTTTTTTTTCTTAACTTTCTGAATGATACATTATACGAAATAAATTCTTTTCTAACCAAATTGTGATTATTTTTATTTTACAACTTTACTGATATAACGATAAGAATAATGAATCGACAACATATACCTATAATTAAAAATATGTAATCGCTAGGGCAAAGCCGGAGTGGTCGCATGGCGATCCCGGAGGCATCACTTGCTAAAGAGGGTTAAGGGGGCGTAGTCCCCATGCTGGCGTGATTAGTTTTAATTAGAGGAATAACTTAATTTTCGGTTGTTCAGAGAAACAGTTTTAACTTAAAAAAAAAAAATTATTATGAGTATTTATTAACCTCCACTTTTTGCTACGTTGGCTGATTGGGACAGTCTTTCTGCAGGTTACCACCCTTTTCTAGGTAGAGTGGGACTAAAGGTTTTATTTAATAAGTCCTTCAATAAATAAAATCCTATTGTCCAGGCGGGAATCGAACTCGTCACCCACCATGGTTTACCATTTGAGATTAAGGCTAACGCTTTAACTCAGATGGCTAACCTGAGCTCCCTGTAACAAGTCTATGTTTCGTAGCTTCGTGTGCTTGTTTTTATTTTTAAAGACCAAACAGCTCGTTCTGTCATTTTAGGAAGACCTTGAGACTCATTTGCATACTAGGAAACTGGGTCACTAGGATATAAATTGGTCCTTTCTTCAGGCTTATGTAAAACGAAACTCAACTAGAGTGAAAAATATACTCACTAATGGAATAAGGATGTTCCATGCATTAAGGCAAATACTCAAATAAAACATACAATAAGCAACAAAGGCTAATTGTCTATTGATAAATATGCGTTGGCAATTGGAAAATTAATTATATGTTTTATAATATTGTAAGACAAATTAATTTTTATATAATATCATCATAATGGATTTTCATTCTTTATAAATGTAAAGTATAAAAATTCAATAAATGGGCCTAACACTGAAAGTGAAATATGTTGGAAAAATCATAAGCTCACAGAAATCGAAGAATGCGTTCAACAAATTATTTTCCAATTGTGATCGAAGATGATTGATAGGGGTAAACTTCCCTTCAAAAACGTTCTTTTTGACGGTGAGTCTCCATACATTAAAGAAATTCTATTTGTGTTCTATGGTGACAATTTCGATTCAAATCATTCTAATAACAATGGCATCAATTTTGGAAGCTGATTGACCACCTGTTCATAAGGTCGTAAATTACAATTTTCTACTTAGGTAGTGAAATTCCTGTTCAATGAAGTGAATGGAACTCTCAAGGTAAAGGAAGCTATGAATTTTTCTCTATGAAAATTAAATCATCTGGAATAACATATTTGCTAAATGTAAAATATTTATTCTCAGTTCTAAAATCTAGAATTGCCAGTATAAATTTATGAAAACGGATATGAAATAAAAATATAGCCAAATTTTTTGTATTATCTGGAAGTCTCGATAAAAATTATTGTTTGTAAAGCTTTAGAGAGGATTATTAATATGTGCTGAATAGATCTCTCAGCTGAATTGATTAATTGAACAAATGAATATTCTTTTTTCTATAATCCCTCGTTATCTCTTGCTGTGCTACCTGCGACTGACGGGTTCATGTAAAAATCCCACGTGGACCGCTCATGGCTTCAATATACTAACATTTACACATCATATACCCTATAATTCACGAGATATAGTCATTAATACTTCGAAAATATAACACAATTTGTTCAGTCGTCAGTTTGAATTTTAAATTTCCCGCGCTCGCTGGGTTCATAGACCCGCCACACACACATGCATATCGCCAAGGCCGTGGTTACAGCGGAAAAACACATGCAGTTCAGGAAGGCATCGGCTAGCAAAAGGGACACAGTTCAGTTGGTCTTAGACGCTCGCTGGGGGTCGTTTCTACGGCCAGTGGGGCTTCGCCCCTCTTCCTCCGCTACAGATAACCGCTTCAGAGATAACCGCTTCATAGACAACCGCAGTTGGAATTCACCCGTGATAGAGTCAGTCAGTTGTTCCATCTCCCGCAAAGCTGCCATCCTGTGCGGATCACCGTAACCGGCTGGAAATCGGATCTTCTACGGAACACAGAACATAGCAACGAAGGAGGACTCCACTTCTAGGAACGTTTTCGTTTCCCGCAGGTGCCTATTTTAATAATGCTAGCATTATTTGCGCAATTATCAAATGAGTACTCACACAATATAGGACCTATCGTTCATTCTATGTATATATATATATATATATATATATATATATATATATTGCCGCTAAATTAGTTACTTAGTATTAGTTTATAAGTAGTATTAGTTTTAGTTCTTTCTGCTTCTTGTTCAACCTCTATTTATAACGTGTATTATGCGTAGTTTTAATCAGTTCAATATACTTGATTCTTAGGAGAACTCAAATAGTTATTTGTGTTATTTCCCCTCATCTTTCAAATAGAAAATATTAAATATTCCAGTCTAATGCTCTCTCTTATTCATGCCCTTTAAAAAGCTTCCCGCCATTACATTTTGGTGCCGACATTTTCTATTATTACCGCAAAAGCTTACCGCACACCCCTTCACAATTATTTTTCTGCTACTGTGGGTGGCGCTTCGGGGTAGTTACTAAGCTTTATTAAAATAAAACTCATAGTTTTATTGGTTTTTTCTCCCATCTATCTCATTTTATCAGTGGCTCAAATTTTCTGTTATTTACTTGTCTGTAGCCCAAAGTCTTTGAAATTGACGTGTCTCTTAAACTTAGTTTGTGATTACCACTTATTTTTATGCAGGTTTTTCTCAGGGGAAATCAACTGTTGCGGTGGTGCTCCTTCACTTTCAAAAAGGTTGTTAAAATGTCCATTGACCCTACCCTGGAGATGACGAAAATGAGATCCGTTCAAATTTCGATGTGTGTGTGTGTGTGTGTGTGTGTGTGTGTGTGTGTGTTCGTTAACTGCTGAAATCGCTTCAGTGAGAGGAAAGATTAGGAGAGGCAGATTTCTGAAAAATCAAAATTTATGAGTCTTATTCCAAGCTTAACTACAAAATTTTGATTTCGCGGAATTTTATATCTTGCCACCAAATGCCTGGTGACACAATTTAAGATTTTACGTTCTATACAAGAACATGTTATTTAGATCTATAGCGTACTCTATATTTAACCGTTGCATTCAACACTAAATATCATTTCAGGTAACGACTGCAATCGGATGAGCAAATAGCAGGGAGAGGCGTACCGGTGATGAAGCAGGGTAATCGGAAAATTAAAAATATCTCCGTTGTTATGAGTTGGATCGATAATTGTTATAGAACGAATATTGATAAACTATTCATGCTATACAATTGTTGTTCTATACACATCATAGTTTAGATAGAGTGAGTTATTCTTTCATCGAGTTGTACATATCGGATTTTGACTTAGAAATAGAGAATATATGGAAAGATGAAATTACTATTGTCATTCCAGTACATGGGAAATCTGCTTATTTTCCGCACCTCTTGCATGACGGACTTTTTTGTATACTCAGAATGTATATAGTCAGGAGTTTTTGACATTTGGCTACCGCTTCTAACTACCTAACAACACCAGTAGCTCCGAGTTTCTGAAATTTAAGTGCATCTTCTAGCAATCTCAGAATTTCAGCAATCTGGATAGTTTCCGACATTTTCTACGAAGACGAGATACTAAACAATTCTTCTGATCACAGTGAAGCAAATTAAATAAGTTTTACAAGAAATGTATGTTCATTCTCGCGTATGTCTGTTATAATTATTATTATTTATTTGAGATGCCACTGCACTTGCGATTCGTCTTTAAACAAGCGAGAATATCATTTTACAAAAATAAATAAATATTAAAAATCTAGAAAATTAAATACTAAGTTAGTAAATTTACAACATATGAAAAAAGAAGAAAAAAAACTATAAAGAGGTAGACTGGAAGGAGGTAGAATCTAAAAGGAAGTAAATCTTATGTTTCACAAATTCAGTGCTTACTATATATAATTTTACATAGTGATATCTAATAGCTTTTATATTTCATCCAATAACCCATTATTTCTTAAATACTTAAAAAAAAAAAATGTATAAATACTACCGGCATGGATACTGATGGCTAGTAGTTCAGATAAATTTCTCTGTCATGGCTACGTTATTACTTGTGTGCAGTCAGGTAATATGTGTTTTGGAGTCAGCGTCCTACTGAAGTAGCGATATTAAGGTTCATCTTGTCTGCTCATGAGATATGAATGTGTGTCTAGTACTTAACACCTAGTTTAGCAAATTCGATTTGATTTCTCGATGTTTACGGTCAGAGTTATACCATTAATTATTCTCATCATTCAATGCGAGTTTTCTTATTTCAGAGAAAAGTCTTGGCGAGGTACTTCCTAAAAATCAATTATTTCTACTTCAGTTGATTGTTTCGCGGCTCTGTCTACTACGTTACTTTTCTTTTCGTTATGCCCACATGGTCGGGTAACCAATAAATATGAATAGTAATAGTATAATAGTCTATGAATATTATTAAAAAATTCCATAACAAGAGGTTTACCAATCCTCTTGTTATGGAATTTTTTAATGTATGTATGTTTCTTCAAGTTACTTTATTGAACTCAATGAGTCTGCTATTAGCAGGGGAAATCTAAAATTTAAAAAATAATAATTATAAAAGACATCGCGAAATAAAACCATACTTTTTCTTGAAAAAAACTTATTTAATTTGCTTCACTGTAAACGGGAAGAATTTTTTAGTATCTCGCCCTTTCTTTAGAAAATTCGGAAACTATCCAGATTGCTAAATTCTGAGATTGCTAGAAGATGCATTTAAATTTTTCAGAAACTCGGAGCACTGGTGTGTTGGGTAGTTAGAAGCGGGTAGCCAAATGTAAAAAAACTCCTGACTTATACATTCTGAGTATACAAAAAAGTCCGTCATGCAAGAGGTGGGGAAAAATAAGCAGATTTCCATGTACTGAATGCAATAGTAATTTAATTTTTCCATATATTCTCTATTTCTAAGTCAAAATCCGATATGTAACTCGATAAAAGGGAATAACTCACTTATCTATAACTATGATGTGTATTAAAAAACACAATTGTATAGCATGAATAGTTATCATATTCGTTCTAAAAACAATTATCGACCCAAAAATAACAAGGGAAAGTTTTTTTAAATTTTCCCGATTCCCCTGCTTCCCCGGTACCCCTCCCCTGCTATTTCTCATCCGATTGCAGTCTTTACCTGAAAGATATTTAGTTTGAGGGCAAGGTTAAAAAAATAGTTGCTATAGATCTAAAAAAACATGTCTTGTATAGAACGTAAAATCTTAAATTTTGTCACCAGGCTCGTTTTGGGGGCATCTAAGTATAAAGTTAGCGAATTAAAAAATTTTTAGTTAAGTTTGGGAAATAAGATTCATAAATTTTTCAGAAACCCTCCCTCTCCAAATCTTTCCTTCCTGAACCCGATTTCAGCAGTTCACGAACTTGTATTTAGTTTTAAGGGAATTATTAAATTTAACGATCATTAACAGGCAAATATATTAATACAAACACTTTACACACACACGCACACAACACACACACATCAAATTTGAAGGGATTCATTTTCGTCATCTCCAGGGGGGGTTTCAATGGACATTTGAAAACCTTTTCGAAAGTGAAGGGCATCACCACAAACGTTGATTTCCCTTTTGAGAAAATCTGCATAAAAATAAGGGGGAAAATCACAAACAGGTTTAAGAGACACGCCCTTTTAAAACCATTTGGGCTCCAGACAAGTAAAAAAAACAGAAAATTGAGCCTGATAAAATGAAAAGGGATGAAAAAAAAACAATAAACTATGAGTTTTATTAAATAAAGCTTAGTAATACCGAAGCGCCACCACGTAGCAGAAAAAAAATTGTGAGGGGTGTCCCGGTAGCTTTTGCGGTAATAATAAAAAATGTGGGCCCACCAAAATGTAATGGCGGAGTTTTTAAAAGGGATGAATAAGAGGGAGCTTAGACTGAAATATTTAAAAATTTTTTTTTATTTTGAAAGATGGGGGAATAACCAAAATAACTATTTGAGTTCCCCCAAAGAATCAAGTATATTGAATTGATTAAAACTACGCATAAAAACACGTTTAAATAGAGTTGAACAAGAGCAAAAAGAATTTAAAACTTTATAACTAATATAATAACAAAATTTAGCGGCAATAAATATATTTATATATATTAAATATATATTATATATAATTAATTATATATATATAAATATATTTTATAGAAAATTTGAAAACGAAGGCCCCCTATATTGTGGATTACTCATGTACTCATTTGTAATTGCGCAAATAAGGGCTAGCTTTATTAAAATAGGAACCTGCGGAAGGGAAAACTTTCCCTAGAAGTGGAGTTCCTTCGTTGCCATGTTCTGTTTTCCCGGGTAGAAAAATCCGATTTCAGCCGGTTCGGTGATCTGCAAATAAGGCGCTTGCGGGAGATGGAACAAAATGACAGACCCCTATCACGGGTGAATTCCAACTGCGGTTGTCTATGAAGCGGTTATGTTGAAGCGGGTTTTCTGAGCGGAGGAAGAGGGGGCGAAGCCCCATGGCCCTAGAAAAAGACCCCAGCGGCGTCTAAGACCAACTGAACTGTGTCCTTTTGCTAAATGATGCCTTCTTGAACTGCATGTGTTTTTCCGCTGGTAGCCAAGGCCTTGGCGATATTGCTGTGTTTGTGGCGGGTCTATGAACCAGCGGGGGCGGGAAATTTAAAAATTTAAACTGACGAACCCGAACAAATTGTGTTATATTTTCGAAGTATTAATGACTATTCTCGTGAAATTTTTGGGTTTAAATGTTGTGAATGTTAGTATATTGAAAAACCATAGCGGTCCCGTGGGATTTTTACATGAAAACCCGTCAGTTTGCAGGTGCCCCAGAAGAGATAACGAGGGATTATAGAAAAAAATTTTCATTTGTTTTAATTAATCAATTCAGCTGAGAGTCTATTCAGCACCCTATTAAAAAATCCTCTCAAAGCTTTAAACAATAATTTTTTTTCGAGACATTTCCCGATAATTTCAAAAAAAATTGGGGTATATTTTTATTTCTTATCGTGTTCATAAAATTTATATGGCAATTCTAGATTTAGATGAGAATAATTATTTACATTTTGCAAATAGTTTTTTCCAGTTTATTTAATTTTTTTTTAAAAGAAAAATTCATAGTTCCTTACTTGAGGTTCCATTCACTCATTGAACAGGAATTTCATCCTAAGTAGAAAAAATTTTAATTTACGACCTTATGAAAAAAGGTGGTCAATCAGCTTCCAAAAAAATTTATGCCATTGTTTTTTTTAGAATGATTTGAACGAAAATGCCACCATAGAGCACAAATAGAATTTCTAGTAGGGGTCACCCTCAAAAGAAGTTTTTGGGGGGAAGTTTACCCTATCAATCATCTTCGATACCCAATTTGGGAAAAAAATTTTTTTGACGCATTCTTTTGATTTTGTGAGTTTTTATTTTTCCAAATATTTCACTTTCAGTGTAGGCCCATTATGAATTTTTATACTTTACATTTATAAAGAATGGGAAAATCCATTAGATGTACTATATAAAAAATTTATTTGTTTACAAATTTTTAAAAACATTAATTAAATTTTCCCAAATTTCCAACGCATATGTAAACAAATTTGACAATTAGCCTTTTTTTGCTTTTTGTTGTTTTTTTTTGAGTATTTGCCTTAATGCATGGAAATCTTATTCCATTTGTGAGTATATTTTCACTCTAGTTGGTTTTTGTTTTACATAAGCCCGAAGAAAGGACACTTTAGAAATTGTGACCCCGTTTCCTAGTATGCAAATGAGGGCTCAAAGGGTTCTTTAAAAAAACAGAACGAGCTGTTTGTCTTTAAAAAATAAAAAAAAAGCCACGAAGCTATGAAACATTGATGTTAGCTCAGGTTAAACCCTCTGAGTTAAGCGTTAGCTTAATCTTTAAATGGTAAAAACCCTGGGGGTGACGAGTTCGATCCCCCAGGACAATGGGATTTTATTATTGAAGGACTTATTAAAAAAAAAACCCTTTAGTCCCATTTACCTAAAAAAGGGTGGTAACCCCCGAAAGACTGTCCCAATCACCCCAAAACGTAGCAAAAAGTGGGGTTAAAAAAATTATCATAAAAAATTATTTTTTTTTAATTTAAAAAAGGGTTCCCTTTCTGAACAACCGAAAATTAAGTTTTCCTCAAATTTTAAAAACTATCCCCCCAGCATGGGGACTCCCCCCCCCTTAAAACCTCTTAGCAGGTTTTGGGCCCTCCGGGATCGCCATGGGGCCCACTCCGGCTTTGCCCAAAGGATAACATATTTTTAATTATAGTTTGTTGTCATTCCTTATTCTTATCTTTATATCAGTAAAGTTTTAAAAAAAAAATAATCACAATTTGGTTAAAAAAAGAATTTTTTTTCGTATAATGTATCATTCAGAAAGTTAAGAAAAAAATAAAAAAATTGAAATATCTATTTGGCTTTTAAGGGAAATTGAAAATTTTTAATTTATTTTTTTTTTTTTCCCTATAATACTATTTACTTTGATTTTTAATAGAAAACAAATAAATTATTGGAAGAAGAAATGTTATGTGATTGACAGAAAACGGGGCCCTTTTTGTTATTGACAAGATAAATAAGACTGGCGGTATTAGTGAAAATTGTAGATGCAATGATGTGAAATTAAAAAAATTCTATGTCGAAAAAAGTACAAGGATTAGAGTTTTGAGCATAAAGAAGTATCAAGTGATTTCAGTCACAATTAGGTTTATTAGGAAGCCAAATGGGAAAAACGCATAAACAACATAATAAGCTTCAATATTTTATAGGGAAAAAAAAGGGAATTACTTTAATATAGGGACACAAATAATAAACTTCAAAATAGGATTTTCCCCCTTTTTCTTTAGTTGCCCAAATTTTTTAGAATAAACTCCCTAAAATAAAATTGCAATAAAAAAATAAAACTGAAAGTAACAAAATAGATTGTCGAAAAATTTAAATTTATAGTTCTGTTTGGATTGTTATTATTATCTAAAATTTATTTTCTTCTTTGGTTGAGAATGTCATCTAACCACAGTGGGAAACCTCCACTTCTTAATATGAGCTATTAATTTCTATCTCGTGGAAAAAGTGAGGAAAGGGATTTTTAAACGCCAGTCCTCTAATATCAAGGTGGTCCCCTATTTTCACAGATTCTCCTTAAGGGATTGAGTGTTGTGTGTGTGTGTGTGAGAGAGAGAGAGAGAGGGAGAGGGGAGCGAAGAGGTGGAGTGAGATAGAGAGAGGGACAGTGAGAGAGCAGGACCTGAAGAGAGAGAGAGGAGAGGCAGAGAGAGAGATGCAAGAGAGGAGACGAGAGAAGAGGATGAGGGAGGGAGAGAGGAGAGGGAATGAGCCAAGAGAGGAGTGGCTTAGCCAGAAGTGAGAGAGTAGAGAGGAGCAGGGGAGGGGAGAGCATAAAAGGGGAGTGAGAGGAGGAGATGAGAGAAAAAGGGCAGAGAGAGAGAGAGAGAAGAGCAAGAATGGGATGAGACGAGCAGGAGAACGAGGGCAGAGATGAGGAGCAGAGAGAAGAGGGGAGGAGAGAGACCAGACGGGAGGAAGGAGGAGAGAGACGAGAGAGGAAGAGAGACGCCGAGAGGAGAGAGAGGAAGAGAGGAGAGAGGATGAACGGAGGAGGTCAGCCATGGACACGAAGTGAGCAGAGAGAGAGGGAGAGAAGGAAGAGAAGAGGAGAGAGGGTCCATGAAGAAGAGACAGAGATAGAGGAGATAGAGAGGTGAGGGAGAGGAGGAGGAGGGAGAGAGAGAGAGATACAGAGCACGAGAGGGGGGGAAAGGAGAGAGGAGAGGAGAGAGAGAGAGGAGAGGAGGCATGCGAGAGAGGGAGAGAGAGAGAGGAGAGAGTTGAGGAGAGTAGAGAGATGAGCAGAGAGGAGGAGAGGAGAGTCAGAGAGCGGAGGGGAAGCAGAGCAGAGATTAGGAGAGGGAAGAAGCAGGGGAGCAAGAGACAGGAGGAGGGAGAAGAGAGGGGAGAGAAGAGGAGGAGTGGGCATGAGTAGCAGAGGGGTGGGAGAGGAGCCGAGAGTAGCAGTGAGAGAGGAGATGAGAGAGAGAGGAGGGAGAGAGATGAGAGAAGAGGAGAGAGAGAGGGAGAGAGGAGGAACGGAGGAGGGGGAGAGAGAGAGC
The DNA here is from genome assembly GCA_019009955.1 of Riptortus pedestris. Classification (NCBI taxonomy): domain Eukaryota; kingdom Metazoa; phylum Arthropoda; class Insecta; order Hemiptera; family Alydidae; genus Riptortus; species Riptortus pedestris. The sequence goes on from CM032228.1 coordinate 67,255,472, forward strand.
TGGAAAGGAGTGAGAGAGGGAGGAGAAAAGCCCGTGAGAGAGAAGGTGGAGAGAGAGGAGGAGAAGAGTTGAGGAGAGAGAGAGAGGTGAGAGGGCAGAGCGAGGAGAAGAGAGGGAATAGCAGAGAAGAAGGAAGAGAGGAGAGGGAGAGAGGAGAGCGAGAGAAAGAGGGACGAGGAAGAGGGGAGAGAGAGAGGGAGGAGAGAGAGAGAGGAGACTGGAGAGAGAGAGGGGAGCGAGATAGGAGAGAGAGTGTTCGCCGAAGGTTATGTGTGGTTTTATTTAACCAATCAACCACGTATAAAATAGTTTCCCCGTGTTAAAGCGTTTCAATAGGGTTGGGATTGGCCTTTCAATCGCCCCCAAATGAAACCCTCTGGTATATTTATTTTATAAAGGCTATTGAATGTTGGAAACAATTACCGTCTCAACCTCAATAAATTTCCCTGAGAAATATTGAATATTAAATATTTCGTTAATAAATAGTTGTTTTTTTTTAACGTTTCTCTTAAATTTTTTTAAAATATCTCTAAGCACTTTTTCTTGTTACTCGTATATGTGTTGGGAAAAAATTAATCTATGGATAAATTCATTCTTTCTTTTTTTGACACTTATTTAGTTTAACCAACACTGGTTTTTTTATTGATAGTTTAATCAAAATTTTTCATGTCTGCAAAATTTTTCTTGTTTTTAAACCCCCAAATTTCTTAGATATGTATTAATTTTAATTTTAGTAAATTATGTTTTTATTATCCGGCATAAACCCGTTTTCGGGGAAAAAATTTTTATTTAATCTATAAATAAATCTGTTTAATGTAGATTTTTTGTTATAATTAAAAAATATTTTCACTTTTTTTATTTTATTTAACACTAAATTTCAGGGTTTAAATATGGGACTGAAATTGGGAACGTGATCGGGATGAGGGATTCTAAAATTAAAAAATACCTCCAAATCGCCGTTATAATGTGTCGTATAAAAATTGTATAGATTGCACTAGCTAAGTCATGGCAACATATAGTTGTTGTTTTCTATACATATTGTCGTAAAAAAAAACCAAATAACTCAGAAATAGAAAATTTTAGGAAAAGGGAGATCAAACAGTACGTGTTTCGGGGCGAAGAGGTTCCCCAAAAAAAGAACTATATGGAGATGTGTTTCGGGGGGGGTTTTCCCCCTTAAAAAAGAAGATAGGGAAAATCCCCCTTTCCCCCCATTTGTAAATTTGAGAGAGTGGTTTTTATAGTAAAAAGGAGGGCGGTGTAAATTATAAAGATGTGAATGGATATAACAGATAAAATTTAATAATATTAAAATGTAGAAAAATAATGAAAGGGAAATTGTTAATTTTTTAAAATTAAATAATTTTCCCATTCGTGAGCGCTGGGGGTTTGGGGTGGGCTGGATGGGGAGGGGTTGCTGATTATCCTCATTTTTGGGTTTTTGTGCCAGGGGTTGGCTTGAGTGTGACGAATTTTTAAATAGAAACTGTGAGTACTCACTTATTTATTTTTTTTTTCGGGGTTTCCCTTCTCCTTTTTGGGTTTCCCCTTCCCCGCTTCATCCCCCCCGCCGGGCCCTTTTCGCAAACGTGCATTTTGAGGGGTTTTTCCCTCGATGATGGAGCTTCTTTTCCGTCCCGCACTGGCTGCCATGTTCCCTTCTTTTTCCCCTTTCGGGTCGGCCCCCCCCGTGGCTGGATCGATGGCAGCGAGGCCCCCGTCCAGGGTTTAAAGGGTGAGTGGCGCTAGTGACGTCATCGACAGTCGCGCGTTTGGGCCTTTCTTTCCGACGTGATTCTTCGCGATGTACGTAAAAACGGAAGAGGGAAATTGTTAGGTAATGGAGCCTGAGTAATAGACTATTTAGAGATTTCCTTAAGAGAAAAACAGTATGAGGGTTTTACTCATTACGCGATTTTCGAAAATTTCTTCAAATGTCCCTCGATGAGAAAGTGAGTTCGGTCCCAATTGTAATATTATTTATATATATTATATTTTAAAATTTTCTGTCTGTTAAAAGCTGTGCAGGAGCAATTTTTTACAAAACGTTGCAAGTCCTATAACGGTTTTTTTAAAAATAAAAATCAAGTTTCGAAAAAGGAAACCCGCTAAGTGGGGGTTTAGAGTGGGGTTGTTTCGAGATTGATATGTCACCGGTGTTATGCGTCAGGGTCGCAAAATTGTGTAGAAACCCTTTTTATTAAATCAAGCCCCTAATGTTTTACAAATGCTTTTTTTGGGCACTATTTGATTTTAACCGAGGAAAATGCATTTTTTTTTTTTCTTAAGTCTTCATTAACCCACCTCTGCTTGTCATATTAAAAGTAAGCTTTTTTATGTCATCAATGGGTTATTTTGAAACCTTAAATACAAAATTTGTCTTCATTGAGTTACTTTGTAGATATTGTGAAACCTGTAGGTGATGTCATCAATTAAAAAAACTTCCGGTTTGGGGCTGGAAAATGTATATTTTCATACCTTTCTTATTTAAAAGTTTCCCTTCCCAATTTTAATGAACATTTTTTAAAGGCTGAAAAAAGGGGGCGAGGGAAAAAGAAGAGTTTAGGGGGCGGGGGGGAATTCAAATTTAACGTATCTTTTGCATAGTCGGATCGAAAAAGTTACGAAAAAAAATTTTCTTTTTTTAAAATATTGAAATTCTCCAATTGCTGTCTTTAGGTTTTTTCAACCCTTAAAAAAAAATTTTTAAAATTTGCAAGGGCATTATATTTTCAGGTGTTTTGGCCTTCAGTGAACCCCCCTTCTGCTGATCGGATTTTCTTTAGAATGAGTATATTTAGGGAGATATGTATTGTGTCATTCCAGTACGTGGGAAATCTGCTAAGAGTACGCCCCCCCTGGTGACGGATTTTTTATACGATGCCAGGTGTTTTTTGCCTGTGATTAAATAAAATAAATGATTTCTGCTATCACACGCCCTATTTTAAATCTTTAAAAAACTTTTTTGGGTAAAATATATTTCTTTAAAATATTTTTTTTGCATTATAAAAGGGGTCCAGTTTAAATTTTTTAAATCCCAATAAAAAAATGTTTTACAAAAAATAGTACCCATTATTTTTTTTCTATTAAATTTAAAAATTTGCGGTTAACTGGAAATTTTTAAAAGTTTAAAACCCCCGGTTTAAAAGGTTATTAGAAAAGTTTTTTTCCCCTCCTGGTATTGTTATAAAATAAATACTTAAAAAACTCGTCAGCTTTATTTGTTAGTTCATAATGGAACAAAATTATTATGAAACTAGAAAAAATTATCAGGGTTGACATCATCTGCAACCTTTGAGAATATATGATCGTTGGCGAAAAGGGGTTCCCAGCTGAAACTTGCCCAGCTAAAAATTTGGGAAACCCTTCGGTTTATCAGAAATTGATGAATGAGCTAAAGGTAGCTGCTTGCCTCCTCATGCTGCATTGTTAAAAACGTCCCCGGGGGGTAAACTAGCCAGAATTCAAGTCCGGGTAGTTGTGATCTCGCTCACCACATATTCTCTATTTTATTTAACACGTAAGGACGGACGGGTCATGCCCCCGTACGTAACTGTCTCCCAGGACCGGGCGGTTTTGAAGATAAATGTTAAAAAATACTTTGACGGTTTTTGTTTTTGTACTGGGTAAAATAATTAAAATAGTACTTTTATACATTTCAAACCCCCAAAAAAAGTTGTAATCATTGAAAAAAGGGCAGGGGGCTTTATGCCCCCGTGTCGGCCTGGGGAGTGGTATTTGGGGCTCTAATCCGGCCACGGCTCATTACCCCGTGTTATTTCCGTGTTTTTCCCTCGAACCGTTTTTTCTTTTTATTTAAAAAGGGGCTTATGTAAATACAGAACGCGTCCCTCCCTCTTTTTACTTTTGCGTCGTTTCGAAACATTTAATCTGTATATGAGCAAATCACGTGGCCGCCCCTTAGGGATTTAGCTTTTTTAAAAAAAAAATCTTCCGGGTGTTTCAAAAAATTAAGAAAAACATTGCCCTCTAAAAAGCAGACAAAAAGTTAGAAGTATTGTAAAGGGAGTGCAACATAAGTCACTTTGTCTACATGCTTCAACAAAATGCCATAAAATCTATGTCCAAAACCATGTGATAATGAAGAATTGTTATTAAAAAATAATTATTTGTTATTCTTTTTTCTTTTTATTTTTATTTTCAAATTATTTGTTTAAATAAACTCTAGTTCCAGTTTTTTTTTTTTCCGTTTTGTATTTTATTTTTAATAAAAAAAAATTTTTTGATTGAAATGTGTCGTTTTTTTAATGTTAATTCATATCACCATTTTAAAGTTAAAAAAAAATTAAATCTTTGTTGATCACCAAAATTATACACAAAGGAGAAAAAAAGTTCCGGCAAGGGGTGAAAAAATGTAAGGTAAAAAATTCATTTCTAGTCAGTAACAAAAAATTGATGAAAAAACGGCCTGCGACTTCCATATATTTTTTTATGTCCAAAGAGTAAAAAAATGTTGAATATAGCAATTAGTTCATTTTCGAGTTGTGTAGCGCTTAAAAGGGGAAATAAGTACGGGGTCGATTGACCCCGTGCCGTCCTGTGGATGTGCACCACGGGGGCAATTGACCCCGTGCCCTCCTTGTGATAGACCACATTTTTTTGTCCGTCCCCGAAACCCTGTTAAACAAAACGATTTAAAAGGGAAAGGCAGAGAGGAGGGGGGGGGGGGGACAAAAAAACTCGACTAATACTCAGTTACGAAAAAACCAAGTACAACATTTAAATCATCATAGTTTAACAAGAATGGTTCTATAACTTCACGTCCTTTCATAATAACGGAAATATTTTTTTAATTTTTTAATCACTCCCCCCCCTCTCTTAAACCCCCACTTTCCATCTCCGTTTCTGCCAGTAACAAATATGATCTTTTTTGTGACTGAAACGCTTTAAAAAAGATCAAATAGTATCTCGCATAATAAAGGTCCCTGTAAATAATATTCATTATTTCGGCTTAGAATATTTAGGTTCTACTATACAAGATTATTACTATAGAAGATCATTCCCATGGCTGGGAAAAATTTTTTTTAATGTTTTAATTTAACCCCATCCATGCTTAAAATGGGTTTATAACAAAAATTTTTCGATTTTTAAAATTTTTACTCGGAAATAAAAGCCTGTCGTAAGGGTGTTCACGGGCCCCCAATAGGAGGGACCCTCCATTCATGACTGGAAACGAAACTTGAATTTTTTAAAATATTTATAAATTATTTTACTTACCCTTTTTTATGAATAGGCATAATTTAATAAAAATATTTAAAAAAATAAATTAAAAAAGTATAGTTTTTGGGAAAATGTAGGATTCTAAAAAAAGAAGGCGATTTCTCGAAAAAAGTCGGGTAGGGTGGAACCATTTTTTCATAACTAATTTTATTAATCAAATTAAAAAAAGATTATTTTAATTGGGATTATTAAAGCCCCTTTATTAGGGAGAAAAACAAGATTGTGAAAAATTTCCTTTAGAGAGGAATTTTCAAGAGAAAAATAAAAAAAATCCGGTGACGGGTGGCACGGGTTTAAAGAAGGGGCTGTTTGAAATTTGGCGAGGAGAAAAGTTTAGAAAATAGTTTCCAGTTGGCTAGACCGAAACAAGAATTTAATAGAACTAACAGGTTTTCCCCTGCGTTATCGACGTCGCCATTTTGGGGGGGGCGCCTCTGTCGAACCCATCGGGCGGCCGCCCTCAAAAGTGTAAGTAAAATTTCTAAAAGAAAGTGTGGCATTGGTGTATGGTCTGCCCACTTCCCCCTAAGTCTTTTAGAAAAATGGTAATCGTTTCCACCCAAACTACATTTCCCCTTGGAGTTCGCGCTGATAGCTTAAACGTAAACAAATTAGGGAGATACTAAAAAAAACAATTTTGATATCGATTTAGGCAATGGGTCACTAATTTGAAGCACCATTTTTTCTTCATTTTTCCTTTTAAAATAACTCTATATTTTTCGCATTCTTTAATTCATTACCTCAGCAAAAGCACATTATCTTTCCTTTGTTAAACGAAATCACCCCAGAACATAGCCTTTATCCCTTTGAAAGAGGCTTTTAATTAAATTAACTAACGTTAAACATGTTGCGTTAGTTAGACAATAATATCAGATAAAAAGCCCGTCCCGAAGGGACTGCGTAAATAAGCAGTTTCCAACGTGAGTTTTACAATAGGAAATCTCCTTACTGGAAACCCAAAACCACCCCCCGTGAATATATTAAAGTGAATAAAAAAAAAGGTTTAATTTGGGGAAATATTTCATTAATCTTAATAATCTCAAAGGAATGTAAACAAATGGGCCCCAACCAACCTCTGAGAGCTTAACAGATAGATTAGCCTCACATGGCTAACTGAGCCGGGTTATTTCTTTGAACAAAATATTATTCTTTCCGTAAACATGTTTTAGGGGTTTCCCCCTTTAAAAGGGAAATCAGCTTGAGGTCGTACTCTGACGAATTTTTTCGAAATTTTCTTAGCCCCCCATTATTGTTTGCTCTTTTCCCAAAAATTTGATATTAAGTCGTTTTATGTAAAAGAAAGCCCAAAATTCGTTAACGGCGAATCGGACTAGTGGGGGGGGGGGGGGTTTATAGGGGGGAGAATTTTGAAAATTCGATTTCTCCCTTATAGTCGGACGAAAAGTTATAGAATCAATCTTTTTTGAAAATTTAAAATTTTTGGATTCTAAAATTTGAATGTTGAGAAAAAAAAACTGAATCTGCTTCATTACAAATTACAGCCCCTGGTTAGAAAATTGTTTTCAATAAAATTAATATGTTATATTCAGATTAATTCATTAAATGTTTGTTTCCGGCTATTTGCAGCATACGAGGCTGGCTGGCTGTTTGTTACAATTCAGCCGTTTTCCTTTTGTAGAGATTATTAACTTGTATTGTAAATTTACTGAGCATTCACGATAGTGTCACCTTTATGTATATTTATCTATTGTAAACCTTCGCGTGGGAAATCTGCTTAGTTTACGCAGCCCCTGCGTGACGGACTTTTTTACCTTCATCTTCCTGAGTGGAGTGTATTGAGCTTCCGTGCTGCATGTATATAATACTGTGAGATGCTCTGCCTCGCATAGCCTTCGTGCTTAGGCGCTGAGCATATTTTGAACACTGAGTCCCATCGTGATCTGTGATCTGGCCGTGATCGGATGATCACAATGGAACCGATAAGTGTGGGAGGGGACATAGGTTCTGATAAGAATCCTAAAAAAAAAAAAAAGTTGGGAATACGGGGGGGGGTGAGGAAACAATGAATAACGGCTATTCTATTCTTGTTTTATCAGTCTTCCCGGGTCGTGCCATTTTGATTACAACTCTTCACAATGTCCCTGTTCATCAGAAAGTTTTTATTTCACGAAAGTATAAATACTTTTGAAATCATACTTTAGTGTCGATGTGAACTATTAATATTATTGATTGTCTTTTGTTTAGAAATGACACTTGTTTGTTAGGGCATTAAAAAAATAAACGAGAATTGCCTTTATTTAAATTTTACCTGATCCCCCTTAAGGGAAATGAACTACTGAGATGTTTCCCTTTTTACGCAATTTTCCAAAAAGTTTCAAATGTCCATCAAACTACCCAAGGAAGATGGTGAAAATGAGGGACGTTTTCCCAAAAATACGTAACTCTGTTTTGAAATTTTGAAAATTCTAAATCTCGTTATGATGCCGTCGATCAAAAAAATTGTATCGAAACTAATCTTACTGAATTTGTGGTTATGTACGTTTTTCCCACATTGTGTTATTAAACCAGGGCGTTTCCATTTTTGTTTCGGGCCACTGGAAACCCCCACTCCTCTCATGCCTTTTAACAATAAGCTCTTATTTTAAGAAGCACTTTTTGAAGGCCCATTTACCATATTTCTCATTGACCCTTTTAGATAAATGCAAAATGTGACGCAATGGTAAATCTGCTTAGTTAAAGTAGCCCTGCTTGGCGGGTTTATACTTAAAAGTTTTCGACAAGAGAAATGGAAATTACTCACTGAGTGGGAAAAATTTCGCCAATGATTTCTGGGAAAAATACTACTAGCTATTATCTATTATTGTTGATATGAAAAGCAGCTTTCCTGCGTTAAAAGAGCAATTATCCAGCTGTGTGCTTTAAACAAATCGTTGAGTGAGAGAAAAACGTACGTTTTGCATTCTGGTTGCAGTAGTTCCCGTGGAAACAACATTTGTCCAACCCACCCCCCACAAGGAAAAAATAGATATCAAAGCCAGCCCCACCAAGGGAATTGTTATCCTTTTTAAAGGAATTACCCCCAAAATAAGCATTTTGTTGGCTACACTGGTACTAATCGGGAGGGCATCCATTAAACTGATTACCCAATATATATAAAATTGTAACCTCGTTGTACATTGATTTTTTTGGCGAAATTTCACGATAAAATTTTTTCTTTAATTTCATGACACCATAATTTGCATTTTGTTTTTTCGTGTATGTTTGTTGGTTGTTGTTTTGTTTGTTTGTGGTTTTTTGTTTGTTTGTTTTTCCCCCTTTTTCACGCATAAAGGCTGAAGAAAATTTTATAAAATGGTTTGTATTTACTCTAACCCAACTTAGACTTTAGGCTTATTAATATCCTCTGAGAGGGAAGGAGGGGGTTTTTAAGGAACCTGAAATTAAAAATGCGTATTTCGATTCCTTTTGGGTTTTTTCGGAATTGCACATAAAAAAATTTATTTATTTTTATTTAGGTAACTTTTGTTATATACCTTTTTTCGTATACTGAATTATAAACGAGATAACGCAATACCTATAAATGAATTTTTTGGAAAAATTTTTTATTTGGACGAAAGACCAACCAAATTTATAAAACTCGGTATGTGTATTATCACTACGCTTTCTTTTAAATAGTTTACTACATTTCTAAGGACGGGAGGAGGGGGGGTTTTAAAGGGGAGGTGTTTTAAAAAATCCCGAAATTCGTTTTTCTATTCTTTTTTTCGGCAAATATGACCTAAAAAAAGTTGTTTATTTTTTTTATTTAGGTATTTTTGTGATTTTCATTTTTGATTTTTAAACGATGTAAAAACGAGTTATATACTATAAACTAAAGCGGGAGGGTCAATATTTTATTGGGCAAACCATTGAACCGAACTTAAAAAACCCTTTCGGTATGTCAATTAGCTTTAAATTTTCTCCCATGATATAAGCTATTTTAAAAATTTATAGGTTCGACGGAGTGAGTGTTAAAAGGGGGGCCCTGAAGTAAAAATCACCATATTTCATTTTCTATTTGTTTTTCGCAAAGGTGCACATAACAAAGTTGTTTACTTTGTTATTTAGAGCAACTTTTGTTTCATCACTTATGTCGTAAAATTAGTAAATACGGGATATAAGTAAATCTATAGCGGGAGTCGCGATTTTATTTTTACTTTTTTAAAATAAGTTTATAACATTAAGTGTTTTTAATTTATGGGCCCTATATGACAAATGTGTTATGTTTTAGCCTTATCTATTCAAATTATTTAATATAAGAAATTGTGGGGATTAGTGAGATTAAAAATCCCCCCCCCCTTCGCTCTAATTTATTTATTTTCCATAGAAAATAACTTTGTTTTTTTCCCAAATAGTTTTTAAAATTTTTTTTTTAGAGCATTTCCCTTATTTAAAATTTTCATTTAAAGTATTATTTTTAAAAAAAAAAAATCGTGCTGAATTTCCTCAAGGGGTGATAGGGAAGTACTAGGGAATCAAACTTTTTATTTTGGTTTATTTATTTTTTATTTCCTATATCTTTATGTTATTGAAACAAATATGTATTTTCATCAATTAAAAGTAATGTCATTATGGGCAAAAAACAAAAAGCCCTTAAACTCGATATGATTGTTTAAAGTATTACTTAAAGGGTTTTCCGGGGGCGGCTACGAATCTCTTCCCTCGCTAAATTTTTTAATATAATTGAAATTATTTTTAGGGGAAACTATTATTTAAATTTAATCAGGTAGAAAAATTTTACAATAAAATTTTGAATTATAAATTTTAAAGGGGAAAAGGGGGTTGTGCTCTAATGGGGAGAGCGGAAAAAGGGGCGGAGGCTAATTTGAGTTTAAATTTGGTTATAATTTCCCGTGAAATGTGGGCATTTGGGAATTGATTACCCCTGAGATCATTTTTATGAATTAACCTTTCGTGTAAATATGCTTTAAATATATGTGCTCGGTTCTTTTTGACAGGAAATAAATTTCATTATGACGATATTTAATTGTAATAAATACTTCCCGGGGATTTGAGGGTTTTTTAAGTATTCAAAAGGTGAGTTAAAAGTTGAAGGGATAGTAGGAACACATTTTTATTTTATTCTTTAATATAAAATTTCTTATTAAAGTCGCTCCCTGACCCCCCCACGCAAAACAATGCGCGCCGACGGGAAGTGTAGTTGTAAACATTGAAAGCCTTGCCCAAAAAAAAACTATCATATCAAACCTAAGATGATTTCCGAGCGGGAAACCGGGACCTTACCTAGGGTTAAAAATTTTAAAAAAAAATAAAACTTTATTTAAATAACACTTTAGAATTTATTTGAACGACGTAAATTTTAAATTAGAGTTGGACCCAAAAAATGGAATTGTCGCGGAGTGCTGTATAAAAACGGTCGTCCTTTGGGCCCTCGTCGCTATGAACTCTGAGGCTCAACTGGAGTAATAATACCGATCACCAAGTGGTTTAATAACGATCACTCATTTTTGATAATATAGAAACAGTGACAAAAATAACCTATTTAATTTTAGTAGCCTTTAAAACACAGCAATAAAGCGAAAAGCTATACGCGGTTTGAAACTAAAAAATTTAAACTATAAAAAATGACTGGCCTCCCTTAACCATTTGTCATTTCTAAAATTCTGAAGTTTAGTTAAATAATAAAGTGTTTTCTTCTCGTTTGTGGTGCCGGTACCTTGTCCCTCGTTCTTTGGGAATCCACTACCCTTGGTGTTATCATTTTTTTTTCTCAAGTGCAATACCCACGAAACCCAGTTCTTAATTCTCCATTGATTTAGGGCGGCGATTTGGTGAGACATCCTTCATTTCTCTCAGATCTTGTCCGTTATCCCTTTACTTTCTTTCGCCCTTCAGGGTAAATGCTTCAGAGGTACGGACTCATTTATTACAACCTTTTTTATTATACACGTGTTCGTACCTAGTCAATTTTCTGCCTTCGCTTATCTGAGCTCTTGAGGCCATAACATTTTATTTATTTACACAGTTAAGCTTGTTTTTATAACTGTAGCTACAGAGTCTTTTTGATTTTTACCACCCACTTGACCGAGCACTCCGTAAAATAATAGAACCAAGATTTTTTTTAACCTTTAACCGATTTATCATACTTATAAATAATCCCTAGGGGAAAAGTGACATGACTTTAAATTAATCACACAACTTTAAATTATTTAGTATTTCTCTCGAAGGTGTTCCTACAGAAGCATAAAAAACATTTTGAGTTCTTAGAGCTTCAGGAAGAGAGGATATTTTCCATTTTTTCAAAGAAAGTGTTGGTGGAAATCAAACATGAAGAAGAAAACACTAAAGCAAGCCTTCCTTCCACAATCAGTATATCTAAAAGTGACAAAGCACTTTCAGAGGAAACCCTCCATCATCGGCGTCCTGTCAACAGACAATTTATATTAAAAATATTGGTTTTCCTATAGATTAAATTTCGTTTTTTTTCACTTCTGAAGTATTCATTCAATAATTATTATTGGTTATATATAAATGTTTAACAATATATAAGGGAAGGAGAGCCCCTCTCAAGGATGGAAAGTAACTAACGATATTCAAGGAGACTCAATATCCCCTTTTCCAGGAGTATTAACTCCTTGTTAAGGGAATCCTTTTGTTAAGGCCGACAAGGGCACTTTAAGGAAATGATTCAGACATTATTGAAAAGGGTTTCTTCTTGTGGGGAAAATCCCAAAGATACTTAGCCCACTAAGAACCCTCTCCCTCTTCTTTTCCCTAAAGGCTATCTCCCTCAGACGACAACCCCTTTTGCAACAATAAGAGAACAGTTCAACAAACTATTTGTCTTCGGTTATTAAGCAAACAGCGTTTGATAAATCCTCTCTCCATAAAATGAATTGTTATGCTAATTGAGGCGAACGTTTTAAGCTCCTTCGTTATCCGGTTTCTCTCAGAAGAATTACGCGCTTTCAAATTAATAATATTTGAATAATTTACCCATTCTTTCCAACATTTCCGTTTCTATCATAGTAAAAATGTTTCACTAAAATTTGAAACAAAAATTCTGTCGCCTCAGCACATATTAATAAATACCTCTCAATATATAAGGTTTAAATACAATTACTAATACCTACAAAACAAACAATCCCTACTGAATTACTGGCAACAGCGTACAATCAAAAAATAAACTTAAAATGTTAATATTCAATAAATAATAGAATAAAATGAAAAATATTAATAAAATTATGACACTGCAAAAAATAAACAGCTTTTTCATGTACTGAAATGCCATGCTTATGCTCTCATCTCACCATTTATTTTCTACTTTTCCAGCAGAAGGAAACCTTTGTAAACATGAATAAAATTGTTCGCTGGACAAGAATGTTTAGTGACTCAGTCAGTATGCTGGTCAGTTGAGGAACCAATTGAAGAGGATCAGTAAAAAGGTCTAGTCCTCTCTGCCGCCCGGCTGCTTTGGTACAGAGTACACTTCTCTAATCAGCAGGCACTGATGATGCAGCTTGCTCTCTGAAAGTTCAATCTGCATATATTAAATTGCTTGTAGAGGACATGGTGTTTTAATTGATCCTGAATAAAATATGAAAATAGTCGTTTAATATGCGAGGTAGGATAGACATGTATAAACCAATAGTTAAAGAAAAACTATAATAAAACCAACTTATAATAACAATTTACCCCCATTTTTATTTTCTGCTGGTGTTGAGTAAGATGATTCATTATATTCAGAACACAGTTTTGTGGCTCCTCATAATGTATTTTTATAAACACTCATTGCTTTCAGGTATTTATATTTCCATCATCAGAGCTACAAACATAAAGCACATATGGAGTTTGGTCTAAAACTATTCTAAAAACGTTTTTAAAAATGTTCATAATTGGTCATGAATGAAAGAGACAACAATAAAACGATTCAATAACAACATAAATTAAAACAGAATAAATTAAAATTTGCTTACTTATCAACTAAGCATTAAAATTACAAAAGCACAAAATTAAGATTCAGAGCAAAGTACGTGTCTATAGAGATGCTACTGGCCTGAACTATTTTAATTATTAATATGTTGTTATTTAATCATTTTATTATTGTAACTTTCATAGATTTATTGATTGTTTTTATATGTATGACCAATTATGTACCAGTTTTAAACCAAACTCCTTATATAATGTGTTTTATTGTTTGTAGCGCTGATAATGGCCATGTAAATTCCCGAAAGCGCTACACATTTTTAAAAATAAATTGTCAGGAGCCTTAAAACTGTGTTCTGAATAACCTAATTTTACCCCCCCCCCCTCCCTCCCCTCTAAATTCCACCCTCATTATAATCTTAACGAGTAAATGTCATTAAAGAGTATCATCCTTAGCATTCCAAGAAATTATTTCGAATATGGTATTGTTCAAAATAGATTTACACATATAGCACGCAAAATCCAAATGAATAGTGTAACACGTTTGTAAGTTATATATATATATATATATATATATATATATATATAAAATAGTAACCTCTGTCTGTACATTGATTTTTTTCGCGAATTTTCACGATAACTTTTCGTTTCACATGTCATAGACACCATAACTGCATTTTGTTTCTTTCGTGTGTGTTTGTTTGTTACCTTTTCACGCATAAACGGCTGAACCGAATTTTATGAAACTTGGTATGTATATTACTACTAACACAACTTATACTTTAGGCTATATTAATTTCTCTGAGACGAACAGGAGTGGGGGTTATAAGGGAGGCCTGAAATTAAAAATAGTGACATTTCGTTTCCTATTGGTTTTTTGGTAAATATGCTCATAACAAAAGTTGTTTATTTGGTTAATTAGAGTAACTTTTGTTATATACACTTTCGTCGTATACCGTAGTGTAAATGCGTTATATGTTCAAAATTAGTGCGGGAGTCAAGAATATTATTGGACACAAAAGACTGAAGCGAACTAAATAAAACTCGGTATGTGTATTAGCACTGACGCTTTAATTATCGTAAGCCATATCAAATTTTCTAGGGATGGGCAGGAGTGGGGGTTGTAAGGGAGGCATGAAAATAAAAATAGCGATATTTTGTTTTCTATTCGTTTTTCTGCAAATATGCATATGACAAAAGTTGTTTATTTTTTTTATTTGAAGTAACTTTTGTGATATTCACTTTTGTCTTATAACAAGGTAGAAACGAGATATACGCTAAAACTTTAGCGGGAGCCTACAATTTCATTGGGCACTAACGATTAAACCGAACTTAACAAAACTCGGTATGACAATTAGCATTAATTCTTCCATGATTGTAAGCTATATTCCTTTTTTCGTCAAACGTGCACATAACAAAAGTTGTTTATTTTGTTATTTAGAGTAACTTTTGTTTTTTACATTTTTTCGGGAACAATGTATGAAGAAAATAATTTGCGTATAATATTGATATGCCCATCATTTCCTTCCTATATAAACTACCAGGTACCTCACTTGGAAAAATTAATTCAAATCTATGTTAATATTTTGACCTTAATAATTCAAAGCTATTCATAATTCACAGGAGACGGGAAATATGACAATATGGAGGACAGTGAAGTCTTACTTAATTTTTTATTAAAAAATCCACAGCAACGACGGGTATAACCCCTAAACACTGGGACGGGTAAATGTCAAAATATTGTGCAAAGTAAAGCCTTTCCAAAAAAATACCATCACCATTCAGCCTCAAGTGAATTCCCGGGCGAAGCCGGGTATCTGAGCTAGTCTCACAAATAACAGTTCCAGTTCGAAAACAATCTTTGGTATTTCAGCTTCGAATGGTCATAATGATATGTTAGTTTGAATCTGACAAACAAAGAGTGATTCAACTTTTATACACAATTTTAGACAACTTATCTTAGAAAGAATTAGTGTCATAATCATTGCTTATAAAAAGGTAAAATGTTAAACAATTTTGGAACTTGATGAGCGTAAGGCGTATTTTTTTTAATCCAGCCACCTCAAATTAAGTGTCAAAAACTGCTTTTTTGTGTCTTTGTTTGTTTGTGTGTACTTTGTGAACCGATTAGGACAGGAGGCTATAAGGAAAGATGATAAACAAGAATCATGCTGTTATTTTCTCGATATGTTCTGGAATAGATCAAAACTTTCACACTCTAAGAGAAAACTACAGCAGACTTTCTGATGTTTGTAGCCTCTGAAGAAAAACAACATTTCCTACACTCTTTCATCAGATGATATATTTTCGTCATTGTCATTTCTCCATCTAATTACTGATTTATTACATGTAGAAAATACAAACGAACTTTACGAAACATAGAAAATATAAACATTCATTAATTCAAAAGGAAAGCCAGTTTTGACGAATTCACCCCTTTTTTTCACTTATTTACAACCATACTGTAAATAACCGAAATCGGTTACACTTTATAAATCGATATACACTTTAACTCTTATCTACCCAGAATGTGGTAAGATATTTTACTTTACTTCATTGTTTTGCTTGTCAAAAAAATCGTTCTTTACTGTTAACGTTAACAGTACCTATACTACTTCCCACTACAGGAATGAAGAATAGTATTTTCCTAAAATAATGTTTTTTATTTATTCTTGAATGTTATTTTTTATTGCACGAGGCCTATCAGTATATCCGTGCCATTCTCAAGTTCTAAATATTAAAAAGAACCGAATAAAATATTTCTTATAACAGGATTATATATAATATCAAAAGGTTTAAAATAACTATAAAAAATATTAATGTTAGCTACTGAAAATGGGAATAAAATTTATTTGAAACACGTTTATTACAAGAAATTATTGAAGTATGTCTTAAATACTCTCCCATGTCTCGAGCAGATAAGCAAAATCCTTAAAACTATTTTATTTACAGTTTTGTTTTTTTTTATTTTGTCAACCAAAGGAATGCAATCATCTTGGATCATCGTTCTTAAAAATATTTTTCTATAAATCAGATTTAATGTTTGCAGTACGCCCAAGTCCAAGATGTAGTGTAACATTCGGTGGAAAAAATGTGCAACAATTTCTACATCTCCTTATTGCTCACAAGGAGGTGCACAGCCTCCCCCCGTCCCCGATTTGAATGCATTTTTTTAGTGTTTGGTACCTAATGAAAAAACAATTCTGTTAAAGCGAGAGAACGCACTTCTCAAGCGTTCGTCTAAAAAAAATTGTTAAATTTTGTCTGAACGTCTTCAGTTGTTCTCAAAACGTCTATCAAGGAGTCCTGCGCGGGCCAGTTGATTGCGGTTTCTTTTGTAACTGGGAACCTTGAGATCGAAACTCTCCGGGGGCGATTTTTTTTTCTGGATTCTTTTTATTGTTTTGCTTCTAGGGTGGTTAGAAATTTATTAATAAATAAATAAAAAGTTTTACGCAGATATTTTAATAATATTTTTAAACAGTTTTATTTAACTTTATCAATTTATTTGATATTATTTTAATGGGGACTCAAATCAATTTCTTTACAAAATCATCGGGAAGAGGAAACGAACTGGTCGTGAAACCATTCTTTTACCGGACTTACCATCCGTTTAGCACATTTCATTCGAAAAAATCGATAATCCGAACAAGGTCTGGTCCAATCAGATAGGATTAGAGCGACTCATTGTACGTATATACGTTCATATACACCTATATTGTTAAGTTTTTTACAAAAATAATAAACGTTGATTATTAGAGTTTTTTCGGATTGCAAACTTTAGATCAACACACAAGCTTTAGAGGTTTTAAGACTCCACGATTTTTAAACGAATTAATCTGGATGTTCACAGTGGGCCTGTTTTCATCTTCATTGCCTTTTTAGCAGATTTCCCTTTTTTGAAGATGGAGCTGTTGCTCTGAAAGTACACTCTGTCAAAAAATAAAACGTATTGTGGAGGAAAACCGTCCTACTGTGTATATCCAGATTACTCCTTAATTTATTTAACAATGCACTACACATTTGGTAAATTATTCTTAATTACTGCCCACAGTATGCACTGATAACTTATTCTCTAGAAGAGAAATGAGAACAAACTAACTGTTGGGCGAGCTGGGCCACTCTTATAGACGGGGGCGATATCAAAGGAAAGGGTGGCAGACTGGTCTAGGTGGTGCTGACGATGCCTAGAACACAACTGTTGCCATCGGTCCTGCCGCTTTCATCGGTCGGTTCGCAACACTATATATATATAAACAAGTCATATATTTATTTGTCCTCCCTGGAATAGCCCTTCTTCAAATTTAGTTGTACTCCTAGACCCACTGCATCTATTATTGCTTCCAACTCTTTCTAGCCCAAAATCTCCTTAAATTATTTATTTCCGTTTTCTTTCTCTCGTTACCATTTTAGAAAATCATATATTATTCTGTTTTTATGTGTGATAAAAACTATGTATTCAACATTTTGTTTTAAATATATGACTCGCTGATTTATGCATATTTATTTTTAATCAATCATACTGCGGATTTTTTGTTTTTAATTGGTAAAATTGTTAGTATTTATATTTTTGATAGTTATTGTAAAAATTAGTAAATTACAATGAATCCTGTACTAAGATGTATTTTATATGTTAAAGAATGGCACGTTTTTGTTAGTAAAGTCCTTCATTGTGACAAGACATTATTCATCATACTAATATATATATATATATTGACATGATGGCCAGAACGGCCATCAGAGTTTTACTTAGTGAGCGATCAACACGACGTACCACTGTTAACCGAGGAGGACCTGGAATGAGCTGTCTCCACTAGACTGACGAACCATATTGTACCTGCGCGGTCTGTAGTAAGTTCTCACTGGTTCATCCTGCCTACGTAGAGGATCTTCTAGAGTCGTAATCGTTAGTTATCCGAAAGAGCTATCAGACGTGTACACTCGTTCGATTCCATGTGATTCATAAGCTCTGTAACAGTAGCGAGCTCTGGTAGTGGACTCGTGAACTAAAATAGTGTGGTTCGAACGTGCACCCATTTTAGCGGACTCCCCTTGTTGGAAATCAGCTATTGACGTCGTACTCATGACGCGCTTTTCGAAATTTTTCCTCAAATGTCCATCGATCCTACCCAGGAGATGAGTTAATGAGGTCCGTTCAAAACTGTAGGTATATATATATATATATATATATATATATATATATATATATATATATTTGTCTTTTACCGCTCTAGCGGTCACAATTATTCTTTAATTGTTACCAAAGTCGATATTTAGTCGTTTAAACGAAAGATCAAGTTCGTTAATAGCTAAAATCAGGCCAGGGGGAGGGAGGGTTTAGAGGGGGAGGTTAGAGGGAAGGATTTTAAAAAATTCGAAATATCTCCGTTACTGTGGGTCGGAACGAAAGATTGAATAGAAGCAATCTTATTGAAAATTTAATGTACTATAATTATTGTTACATTTATTCACTATCTTGAATATTAACCGAGATGTTTGCATTTTTCAGTTTTCAGCCATGAGCAAACCGCCACTTCTACTCATGTTACATAAACAATACTCTGCTAAATAATAAAACACATTATTCGAAGCTTAAATCCCAAAATTCAAGACATCTTTATTATAGGAGATATATGCAAATATGTCCTGGTAATCCCCTCCCCCCGTTTTAAGTTCCTGGACTACTAAAATTTGATTCATTGAGATAACAATTATTCTGACTCATTATTAATTACAGTACTAGATATAGTAAATAATTCTCGATACAATTAATATGTTATATTCTGATATATTCCAGTAATTGTTTTCCTTTCCGGTGTGAGGCGGGCAGACCCGTTTATTTACATTTCTAACGCTTCCTGCCGGCAGGTTATTGAAAGTAGATGAAACATTTGTTATTTCCGTTTGTATTTATTCACGGTGGTGCTGTGTTACCAGTATGTAGATTTATCTATTACTAAACTTCACGAGGGAAATCTGCTTAGTTTACGCAGCCCCTGCGTGACGGACTTTTTTACCTTCAGCTTACTGAGTGGAGTGGTGTTGATGTAAATACACCTTAAGCCGTAACGGCAGCTGGCGCCCTCTATAAGTGCAATATAAATGGTCATTAAAGCTACGAAAGGATTTTTTTTAGAATAATAATTGTATGAATAGTGGACAGTGAACTCTGAAACTATGTTTCTAAGATTACCAATTAGTTCTGGAAGAATAAATGGCTATCAAATTCATAAATTACAGCAGTTTAAAGGAAAAAGGATCTTACAAATATGATAATCAATAGCGGAAAAAAGGGATCGCTTGTACAACAAGATTGGTTTGGGAGAGAAAAAAGAAATCCTCTCTAAGCAAGCAGTTACGGTTCAATCAGAGGATACTTTTTGCTGGCGAAAGGATTCTGCTACCTTTGAAGTCTCTATCGGCCGCTCACAAAGGGACCTACTGTTCTCTAATTTCTACGACACACATCCTTTGTGCATTGCTCATTATTTAAGAATTGGGTCTGACTCTGCCTCCTGCAATTTTATGTTGTTTAAGATGTGTATTTAATTTGTTCTTTGATTTCTTAAATTCATTGCATTTTACTTGTCACTATTTTTAGAGGTTATTCAAATAATTCGACAAAACCTTTGAAATTCCCACAAACTGAAATAAATGACGAAATTTGTATATTTGTCTATTAACGCTTTCTTGGCTGCTTTTACTTTAATAGAAAGTATTGTCGATATTAAAACTATTACATGAAATTAATTACTATGTTTCATGCGTTATTGGTATTTAGAACAATTAGTAAATACTTATTATTCCATTAGAAACCGAATATTCATACTGTCATTTCAATACAAGAGTTGGTAAAAATGGAAAAAGTTGGTCATCATATTTGGAAATTAAGGCTTGGACTAAATGTGACTCAGGTTTGGCAGTTTGCGTACATACATTTTTCTATCAACTAAAAAAGTTACTCACGCAAAGGTTGCGTAAGCCGATTTTCTACGTGCTGGTATAACACACCTATGATATCATTGTCTATTCCTATATATTTAAAAAAACGATGAATAAAATGGTTAAGGGTTACTGAAGGCTGGAAACAAGAAAGTCCAGGAAACACTCCTAATACGTAGTATACGAAGAAATGTATATAACAACAGTTGTAGAACATCAATACTTACGTAATTTGGGAGTCCCCAGCCCCTGTAAACCACCACTATTCCATTTCCGATTTCGGCCAATAACAAATACAATCTTTAGTTTTGACTGAAACGGTTAAATATCCAATATGTTATAGATCAAAATGACCAATTTTGAGACAAAAGTGTAAAACCTTAATTGATGGCGTGATCACATGCATGTGTCTCAAAAATTGAAAGTTCAATGAAAACAATATTTGTTATTTAATCTTGGGGTGAAGTGATTCATGATATAACAGCTTGTTGTTAATATGAAATGAGTAAGAGCAAATATCTCGGTTAATAATCGCACATTTTTACTGTTTTCATTTTTTATTTTGTTTAAATTGATTGTTTTTTGATGAGCAATATCGCCTCGCAGTGAACGCTCCACAATAAATAAATAATCGTACACAACGTACATAAAAATATTTACAGAACATTACATTAGGAATAAGAATGTTTCTATACAAGTATTATTTGTTTTATAAATTGTTCTATACAATATTAAACAAAATATGTATATAACAATATTTATTGAAAACACAATTTGTGCTAAGATTGAAACACATGAAGAAGATTGAAGAAGATAAACATGCCCAAATTATCCAGTCCTCGGTTCAGTCAGCATTTAGCAGTGCCTATACAATTATGCCAATATCCAGTGAGTTGAGGTTTGAATCCCGAAACATCATCGAATTTTTGTGAAAAGGACATCCTGGGAAAGGAATTCATGAGAGAATGGTGAATGTATATGATCGTGATTATTCCTCTTTTTCTACAGTCACTAGGTTGTTCAATGAGTTCAAACTCGGTCGTGTGAGTGTGCAAGACGAAGGAAGTTCCGGGAGACCAACAACTTCAACTGATGTTGACCAAGCGACTCGAGCAGAGGACATGCTCTTGGATAATCTTCGAATAAAGATGTCTGAAGTTGCTATGGTATTGTAACAGCTGGGCCGCGTTGCCCCTGGTTACCACTTAACCTAACACTGATAACAAAAGTTTAGACAGTCAGTTGCTTGTGTACCACCATGAGGAGACCTCTGTTTGTATTATTCTAAAGTTGTATTATTATTTTTTGTGACATTTATGAAAATACAATAACCTATTATTTGGAGTCAAGACTTCATTTATTTATAGGGAACACCTCCCTATAAAACTGGTGACCCCGACGCGATCCGAAATGCTGAATAAGGAGGAATACCTCGCATTAACTGAGCCAGCGCTCACATAACGTCTTCTCGAGGAAGTTCAAAAGCTACGAGCAGAAGTCGCTGAACTACGAATCCGAGCCCGTTCCAAGAGCCGTGAAAGAGAAAATGAAGGCGGAAAATGGCGTCCCCGTCCATGCAGTCCATCTTCACCACGGAAAGGTATCTGTTATTACCACTATCGCATCCAGGATATAGCTATGAAATGCACAACACCCTGCAGCTGGAATCAGAACCATTTAAACTAGAAAGGGTGACGGAAGAAGCGGCAACCGTCAATACCCAGTCACTCAGCCGCCTGTTCGTGTACGATAAGCGGTCAAGACTTCACTTCCTAGTTGATACAGGCGCAGCTATTTCTCTAATACCTGTTTCTAATTATCCTAAACGAAAAGCCACCGATTATACCCTCGTAGCCGCCAATAACTCCCCGATCAAGACATACGGTGAAGTAAACCTTATTGTAGACTTCGGACTTCGAAGACCCTACCCATGGCAGTTCGTCATCGCGGATATAGAAAAGCCCATAATAGGTGCCGACTTTTTATTCCACCATCAGCTTGTAGTCGATCTTCGACAGAAAAGGCTTATCGACCAGAAGACAGGACTCTCCACACTAGGCCAACTCTCAAAAACACCACCCATTTCCATCTCTACTATTCCAGGAGACTGTCCCTATGCACACATTTTAAAGGAATTCCCAGACCTGACGAGACCATCTCCAATTAAAGGACCAACTAAGACTGTAGTGGAGCACTATATTAAAACCACAGGCAACCCGACCACTAGCAAGGTCCGAAGACTCCCTACGGAAAAGTATCGGTTAGTAAAGGAGGAAATTGAACGCATGGTGGCAAAAGGAATATGTCAACCGTCCAAGAGCCCGTGGTCGAGCCCTCTCCATGTAGTTGCCAAGAAAGACGGAGGGTTACGTTTGTGTGGCGACTACCGTAGACTTAACTCCCAAACTGTCCCGGACCAATACGGCGTCCCGAATTTGATGGATTTTAATACCAGGTTGGATGGAGCAAAAATTTTCTCGACATTGGACTTAGTCAGAGCTTACCATCATATACCCATAGCGGAAGAAGATATAGAAAAAACCACCATTGCTACACCATTTGGTATTATGGAGTACTTACGTATGACCTTCGGACTAAGGAATGCAGCCCAAACTTTCCAACGATTTGTAGACACAATGCTGCGCGGTTTAGATTTCGTCTTCCCCTATTTGGATGATTTCTTGGTGGCATCCAAAGACGAGCAAACCCATGAAGACCACCTCCGAGAAGTTTTTCAGCGATTAAACGAGTACGGTATGTCCTTAAATCTTGCTAAGTGCGTACTAGGCAAAATAGAGGTAGATTTTTTAGGGTACAGAGTAGACGCCTCTGGAATAAAACCTCTACCTTCTAAAGTTTAGAACATTTTAGACTTTCCTCGTCCAGATACTATTTTATAGAAGAATTTTACATCCTCGTCCAAATTTTTTATAGAAGATGCATTCCAAACGCAGCTAAAATACAAATGCCACTTAACAAGCTTCTACACAATTCCAAGAAGCGTGACAAGACCCCTGTGCAGTGGACAGAAGAGACTATACAAGCCTTTGAGCAGAGCAGGCGCAGCATAGCAGGGGCAGCGAAACTTGCACACCCTACAACCACTGGAGAACTCGCCCTAATGTGTGATGCTTCGGACAGAGGAATAGGAGCCGCATTGCAACAGAAAAAAGAAGGAGTATGACAGCCTTTAGGATTTTTCTCAATAGCTCTCAGTCAAACGCAGAAAAACTTTTCAGCTTATGATTAAGAACTTTTGGCTGTCTATGAAGGCATCCGTCATTTCAGACCATTATTAGAAGGGCTCAATTTTGTGATAATCACTGACCACAAGCCCCTTGCCAGTGCCTTCCACCAAAAAGCCGAAAACTCCCCACCCCGAATAATTCGACAGTTAAATTATATTAGCCAATTCTCAACTAATATTGAATATATGCCAGGCAAAGACTACATTGTGGCAGATGCTCTATCACGAGTAGAGGAGATCATCATCCCGGATCATATGGAACAGCTGGCCCAAGCATAGAAGTCAGACCCAACACTTTGCGATTTGAAGAAGAATAAGAGCTTGCAGCTCTTCACTACCAGGATTATCATCTCAGATACTCTGTGAGATGAGTACCAGCAAAGCTAGGCCTTACGTCCCTCCACAGTTTCGGAAACCTCTTTTCGACAAACTCCATGAACTGAGTCATCCAGGTATCCGAGCTTCTAGGAAACTGGTGGCACAGAGATTTTTCTGGCCGGATATGAATCAAGATGTTGGTAAATGGACCAAGACTTGCTTACCTTGTCAAAGAGCCAAAGTAGTAAGGCATACTCAATCTCCCTTAGGAACCTACCAACCTTCCGCTAGATTCCAACATGTACATTTAGACATTATTGGTCCACTACTTCCTTCGGATGGAGAAGATACTGCCTTACCATGATAGACCGGGCGATTCGCTGGCCTGAAGCTATACCTCTCGAAGAAATCACTGCAGCAACGGTGGCAGAGGCATTTTATACACATTGGGTTGCTCGCTTCGTAACACCAGTACGGCTGACCACAGATCAAGGTCGTCAATTTGAAGCTGAAATTTTTCAACGCCTTAACATCATTCTTGGCACAGACAAGAAACGCACCACGGCATATCCCCCTCAAGCGAACGGTTGCGTAGAACGCTGGCACAGAAGCCTCAAAGCAGCTATAATGGCCCATTTGGCATCCGAAAGATGGACCAAGGTTTTGCCCTCTGTCCTACTTGGTCTTAGAGCAGTATTTAAAGAAGACCTGGGAGCCAGCGTTGCTGAAGCACTGTATGGACAACCCTTAAGATTACCGGGCGAAATGCTGGAAGACAGTACTTCTCAACAGGAACCCATACTTGCGTTGCAACAACTTAAAGACGACCTAAGGCGCATCAAGCCAGCTAACGCCAGAGCGAATCATCTGAGGAAAACATTTCAACACAAAGACCTCCAGAGTTGCACTCACGTGTTTTTAAGAGAGGATGCGATCCGAAAACCACTAGCCCCCCTACTCTGGGCCTCATAGAGTTGTCAAGCGCAGTGAAAAGAACTTCGAGATTCTGCTCAGGGCAAGGAAGTTGTAGTTACCATAGATCGCGTGAAACCAGCCTACCTACTTGCTGAGGAATCCATGACCAGCGGGAAGACCGACCTACAGCCATCTCAAGAAGATTTTGCACAAGCAAAGCCAACGCAAACCTCTCAGACGGAACCAACGGAAGTTCCAGGTTACAGGACCAGAACAGGAAGACTTGTTAAATTCTGAAAAAAATGTTAAATTCTGTGACTCCGTCACTGAGGGGGGTGTAACAGCTGGGCCGCGTTGCCCCTGGTTACCACTTAACCTAACACTGATAGCAAAAGTTTAGACAGTCAGTTGCTTGTGTACCACCATGAGGAGACCTCTGTTTGTATTATTCTAAAGTTGTATTATTATTTTTTGTGACATTTATGAAAATACAATAACCTATTATTTGGAGTCAAGACTTCATTTATTTATAGGGAACACCTCCCTATAAAAGTATAACGAATTTCTTGTGGTAGCGCTGCTCCATCATCCTCAGCATTTAAGGAATGTTTAAGATGTCAGCAAAACTGTTGGAAGCAGCAGCCGATGAAGTGGAGACATTCAGACTCATCCCTTCCACGTTATTCGAAGGTTAAATACTAACTATTGTTTTCAAGAAACATTTATTATACGAGATACATGCGATTATGTTCTAGTGACCCCTCCCCCGTAGTTTTTGGACTACTAAAATTTGATTGATTGAGATAAAAATTATTCTGATTCATCATAATTTACAGAACTAGATATTGTATAGTTTCAAATAAAATTAATATATTCAGATATATTTCATTAATTGTTCTTCTTTCTGGTGAGAGGTTGCCAGATCTGTTTGTATACATCATAGACACTTCCCCCCGGGAAATTATTAAAATTTACTGAAAGATTTCTTATTACCGTTTGTATTTATTCACTTAATATTCGCGGTGGTGTCGTGTTACCAGAATGTAGATTTATTTATTGTTCAACATCAGGAGGGAAAGCTGCTTAGTTTACTCAGCCCCTGCGTGATGGACCTTTTATTTAGAAGCAGGAAATATAGAGGGACTAGAGACATACAGTGCTACTACGTGGAAAATCTGTGCAGTTTAAGAAGCTCCTACGTAAATGACTTTTTTGAATAAGGTGATTCACCAATCTGGAACAAAAGTAAAAATATATGTATATATATATACATATATATATATATATATATATATATACTACTATATATATATATATATATATATATATATATATATATATATATATATATATATATATACTCGCGGACCCGGCGGGCGTTGTCCTGCGTGATATATCAAGCGATTAGAATATTAAATTAAATAATATTAGGTTTAAAAAAAATCTTCTTTTAAAAACGCAAAAAACAGCATTTGTTATGTGCACGTTTGCCGAAAAACAAATAATAAATAAAATATCACGAAAACTGGGTTCACAAAAAGAAAACGAAAAATGAGAGAAGGAAAAGAAGACGTTTTAGTTCTATGATTATCTGGTAAAATGCGCACTACACGTCCTTAAAAACAAACAGTTGTAGACCAATAATTGAAATAAATCAAAACCCTCAACAATAACAAAGCAAATACTTAAATATAAATAAAGAAAAAAAAATAATTGCAACATTCAAATCTAATTAAAATAAATTTGGGCAATAAATAACAATGTCTGAAAGTAAAAACCTCTCGCAGCTAAAAACATCTTTATTTAGATGACATACTTAAACTCTAAGGGCATTAGATAAACATATTACAATTTCATTACATTTCCAATAACCTCGCCCTTCGCCCTTCGACCGGAGACCTGATCCCTCTGCCGGGCCGATCTGCGGCGCTAAACCATCCGGGGCGTCACCCGAACGCGTATATAAAAATTCAATCAAATCGGTCCAGCCGTCTAGGAGGAGTTCAGTGACATTCACACGTACGCTAGAATTATATATATACAGATAGAGGTGTATTAGCCTGTTAACGCTCTAGCGGTCGCAATTTTCGCTTGATCGTTACCAAACTCCGTATTTAAGTGTTTCATGTTAAAAAACGGATCATGTTCTTCAACGGCTGGAATCGGATCATTGGGAGGGGGAATTTAGAGGGGAGGATTTTTGAATTTTCGAAATATCTCCGGTAGTTTGAGTCGGATCGAAATTTTGTATGGAACCAATCTTTTTGCAAATGAAAAGATCTATAAACGTTGACATGTATCTATTTTCACTGTCTTTAATATTAACCGAGATATCGGCGTTTTTTTTAGTTTTCGGCCTTCAGTAAATCCCCACTCCCGTTCGAACCTAAAAAATATAGTATAGCTTATTACCATGGAAGAACTAATGCTAATTCACATACCGAGTTTTGATCAGTTCGATTCAATCGTTGGTGCCCAATAAAATTGTTGGCCCCACTTTACTTTTTTAGTGTATATCTCGTTTATACTTTGTTATACGACAAAAGTGAATATGACAAAAGTTACTCCAAATAACAACATAAACAACTTTTATCCTCTGCATATTTGCCGAAAAACCAATAGGAAACGAAATACGGCTATTTTTATTTTCAGGCCTCCCTCACAACTCCCCACTCCTGCTCCCTCTGCCGGCGCTAAACCATCCGGGGCGTCACCCAAACCATTAAACAATTAAAATCAAACCGGTCCAGCCGTCTAGGAGGAGTTCAGTGACATACACACGTACGCTAGAATTATATATATATATATATATATATATATATATATATATATATATATACTTGCTAAGGTACCCGGCTTCGCCCGGGAATTCATTTGAGGCTGAATGGTGATGGTATTTTTTCGGCAAGACTTTACTTTGCACAATATTTTGACATTTCCCCGTTTCAGTGTTTAGGGTTAGTACCCGTAGTTGGTTTGGAATAGAAAATGAAATATCGCGAATTTTTATTTCAGGCCTCCCTTATAACCCCCACTCCCGTTATAACATAAACATTTTAATATAGGTTATTACCATGTAAGAATTAATGCTAATATATATATTCTGAGTTGTTCGAATCGGTTCAACCGTTGGTGTCCAATAAAATAGTTGACTCCCGCTTTAGCTTTTAGTGTATATTTCGTTTATAATTTTTTATACAACAAAAGTGAATATAACAAAAGTTACTTTAAATAACAAACTAAACAACTTTTGTCATGTGAATATTTGCAGAAAAACCAATAGAAAACAAAATACCGCTATTTTTAATTTCAGGCCTCCCTTACAACCCCCACTCCTGCCCGTCCCTAGAAATGTTAGTATAGCTTATTATAATGAAGGCGTTAGTACTAATTCACGTACCGAGTATGGTTTAATTCGGTTGAGTCTATAGTGCGAAATAAAATTGTGGACTCACGCTATAGTTTATAGCATATAACTCATTTATGCTTCCGTATACGGCAAAAGTGCATATAACAAAAGTTACTCTAAATAACAAAATAAACAACTTTTGTTATGTGCATATTTGCTGAAAAAGCAATAGGAAACGAAATATCGCTATTTTTAATTTCAGGCCTCCCTTATAACCCTCACTCCTGCCCGTCCCTAGAAATGTTAGTATGGCTTATTATAAGGAAATCGTTAGTACTAATTCACATAGCGAGTTTGGTCAATGTACAGACAGAGGTTACAATTTTATATATATACTAGCTAAGGTACCCGGATTCGCCCGGGAATTCATTTGAGCCGGAATGATGATGGTATTTTTTCACTTACTTTACACAATATACTTTTCACAATATTTTGACATATTCCCGTTTCAGTGTTTAGGGTTAGTACCCGTGGTAGGTTTGGAATAGAAAATGAAATATCACGAATTTTTATTTCAGGCCTCCCTTATAACCCCCACTCCCGTTCTAACCTAAACATTTTAATATAGCTTATAACCATGTAAACATCAATTTTAATTTATATATTCTGAGTTTTGTTGGAATCGATTCAACCGTTGGTGTCCAACTCCCGCTTTAGCTTTTAGTGTATATCTCGTTTATAAACTGTAATACAACAAAAGTGAATATAACAAAAGTTACTTTAAATAAAAAACTAAACAACTTTTGTCATGTCCATATTTGCAGAAAAAATAATAGAAAACGACATCCCGCTATTTTTAATTTCAGGCCTCCCTTACAACCCCCACTCCTGCCCGTCGCTAGAAATGTTGGTATGACTTATTCTAAAAAAGGCGTTTGTTTCATTACACATACCGAGTTTGGTTTAGTTCGGTTGAGTCTTTTGTGCCAAATAAAATTGTTGACTCCCGCTAAAATTTTTAGCGTATAACGCCTTTATACTTCGGTATACGACGATAGTGTATATAAAAAAAGTTTCTCTAAATAACAAAATAAACAACATTTGTTATGTGCATATTTGCCGAAAATGCTATAGGAAACGAAATATCACTATTATTAATTTCAGGCCTCCCTTATAACACCCACTCCTGCCCGTCCTTAGAAATGTTAGTATGGCTTATTATAAGGAAGGCTTTTGTGCTAATTCACATACCGAGTTTGGTTTAGTTCGGTTGAGTCTTTTTTGCCAAATAAAATTGTGGACTCCCGCTTTAGTTTATAGCGTATAACATATTTATGCTTCCGTATATGGCAAAAGTGCATATAACAAAAGTTACTCTAAATAACAAAATAAACAACATTTGTTATGTACATATTTGCCGAAAAAGCAATAGGAAACGAAATATCGCTATTTTTAATTTCAGGCCTCCCTTATAACCCCCACTCTTGTTCGTCTCAGAGAATTTTAATATAGCCTAAAGTCTAAGTTGGGTTAGTAGTAATATACATACCAAGTTTCATAAAATTCGGTTCAGCCGTTTATGCGTGAAAAGGTAACAAACAAACAAACAAACAAACAAACAAACAAACATACACGAAAGAAACAAAATGCAGTTATGGTGTCTATGACACGTGAAACGAAAAGTTATCGTGAAATTTCGAGAAAAAAATCAATGTACAGACAGAGGTTACAATTTTATATTTATATAGATAGATATATTCCATTTTCGTTGTCTCCTAGTGGTACGACTTTTTAGACATTTTAAGAAACTATTTTAGAAATAAAAATACATTACTGATTTCATTCATGGCGAATCTGCTAAAACTAGAGTAACCAGACACTAGCCCCTCCTGATGAATTTACTTAGAACTAAGTGGATTTTAATTTTGTAATAAAAAAAACATCTAGTACAGTTTTAATTAAGTCTGAAACCGTACATATTAATTATCTTTTGGATGTAACTGAAAATGTTGTCCAAATATACTCCCATATAGTCAGGTTTTACTTTTCCAGTTTCCAACTGTGTTATGAAGAAAGTTTCTGTAGGTGTTTTCTTGTTGTATGCAAATAGCCTGCCTTCATAACTTTCAGTGGTTACTGTTGAATACTTGTTGAATAAAACTGGTGAAGTTAACTCCTGAAGTTCTTACAGTGTCTGGCTTAGATGGCCATTATGCAAAGTAAATAGAGGACCACAGTGGCTTCATTGTTCAATACGGTAAAATGTACGTCTGTTTTAAATACTTCCGTATTAAGTAGTTTTATGTAAAACTATAGTAGAATTAACTAAAATTCAATGACACTATTCCTCAACAAACTGACAATTAACTTACGGACAAGCGCCATCTACAAATTTGTAATAGGTGTCCACTAAATAATATTGAATGATACACTTTTTGCTTGGAAATAATCTTAAAAGAAAATATTTTCTTTGAAAAAACTACTTTTCTAGAATTATGATAGAACAGGTGAATCTCATGAAGAATGGAAGTCACTTATCGCACTCCAATAAAACAAATAGTATCGTAACTTCTAAATCTACTGTTTTGGGGTTTTACGTCATTTTCATTATTTTTCATTGCTCTTCGGAACTAGAATACTGTTGTAACTTCAACTAAATGGAACTCCTTGAATAATACATTACGGCATAAACTAATGTTTGTGCCACTATTTGTAGA
Organism: Riptortus pedestris; assembly: GCA_019009955.1. Lineage (NCBI taxonomy): Eukaryota > Metazoa > Arthropoda > Insecta > Hemiptera > Alydidae > Riptortus > Riptortus pedestris. The sequence continues at coordinate 67,286,088 of CM032228.1, forward strand.
AATAATGTCGTATTTAAGATAAAACTATTTTATGGTACATTAATGAATTTTGAAGTTACGACTCCATACTAATTAACTTGAGATAATCACAATATAAAGATAGAATTTATATTAAAATTCTTCCCTTTTCGGTAAAAAATTCGTACTTATTTGCTTTTTAATACACTAATTATTTTGAGTTGGTTTCATGAATAGCTTGTAAATCTATTAATTATTTCAGTTCCAGCAGATGATATACACACACACACACGCACACACACACGACACACACACACACACACACACACACACACACACACACACATATATATATATATATATATATATATATATATATATATATATATATATATATATATATATATAAAATACAAATTTTAAAGGGAACTCTTTTTCGTCAGCTACTATGTAGGATCGATGGAAAATTGAAGAAATATTTCCAAAATCGCGCACTAGTAAAACCTCAGTAGCTGAGTTAGAAGGAATGCATTTTACAAGTTATTTTGGGTACTACCGGGGCAAAATCTGAGTTTACTCTTCCTCAGAGATGATATTTTTTACAGAGTGTGAAAATCAATTTGTATCGTAACTATAATAATATAATTACAAGACGTATTATTAATCTGATTTATTGTAAGTATTATTGGATATATATGTATATATATATATATATATATATATATATATATATATATATAAATAAATAAAATAGTTATTTATATATATATATATATATATATATATAAATAAAATAGTTATTTCGCATCTATTGTATTCCTACATTATAATTTCTGTATGTACTATTTATGACTCGCATGGCACACTATGTCTCAGGCTTATATTAAAACAATTAGAGATTTTAAGGGGGGTCGCAAGGGAACTTGGGACACCCTGTATATATATTACCACTCAAGCAGTCGCAATTTTAGTTTTATCGTTACCAAACTCCATATATAAGCATTTCATGCAAAGCTAAGGATCACTTTCGGTAAGGGCTAAAATCGGACCAGAGAGAGGAAGGTTAAGAAGAGGAATTTCGAAAATTCGAAATATCTCCGTTATTTTACTTGAGATAGAAAACATGTTTAGAACCAATCTTATTGGAAATTGAATTGTCTGCAAATTGTATCATTTGCATATTTTCTCTAATATGAATATTAACCAAGATCTCAGAGTTTTTTACTTCTTAGCCTTCACTAAACTCCCGCTCCAACTCATGTCATATTAACGATAAGCTGCTATATCAAAGACCACTTCATTCCAAGGTAAAATTATGTAAACATTTTTTCCTTTTTGTGACGGCATAAGTTAATATTTTTTTTAATTCTAACCTTCTACCTTTGCAGTCAATACCGGGACCCGGAGGAGTGGGTGGGGGGGGGTTGGTTTAGAGAGTGGGAATCGGAAACTTAAATTATTTTCGTTATTACGAGTCATATTGAAAAATGTTACAGAAACAATCTCTTTTCTATTTATGCACACAAAGTTTTGTTGTATTAATGTTTTCGAAGCTTATATATTTAACAAAGTATTCGTATTTTATTGTTTTCAGCCTTCAATAATCCCCCCCCCCTAATACTCATCGGTTTTTTACTTAAAATTAGAGGGTTATGTGGTGAGATGAGATCACATGTGTGTTATAACGTCACGTGGGAAATCTCCTTAGTTTACGCAGCCACTGCGGGGATAGACTTTTAGCAGATTATATATATATATATATATATATATATATATATATATAGATATATATATATATATATATATATATATTTGTCTGTTACCACTCTAGTGGTCGCAATTTTTGTCTTATCGTTACCAAACTTGGTATATAATCGTTTTATACAAAAAGAACGATCACGTTCGTTAACGACCGAAATCGCACCAGCGGGAGGGGGGGGGTGTGGTTTATAGGGGGAGAATTTCGAAAAAGTTTAATATCTCCGTTATTATGCGTCGGATCGAAAAATTATATAGAACCAATCTTATTGAAAATGTAATGTTCTTTAAATGTTGTTATGTACATTTTTCCACTATCTTGATTATTAACTGAGATATTTGCATTTTTTAGTTTTCAGTTTTGAGTAAAGCCCCACTCCTACTCATCTCATATTAACAATATTATATTATGTTATGAAACACTTTATTTGAAGCTTAATTACCAAATATTGTTCTCATTGAACTTTTAAGTTTTGAGATAAATGCAAATAGGTAGCGCACTTGGGAAATCTGCTTAGTTAACGCAGCCCCTTCGTGACAGACTTTTTTTTTTTTTTATCGAAATGACGAAATTTGTTTGGTATACCAAAATTGCATTTTATTCAATCATACTTTCATAAATTTCAAAAAGTAGTTTTGGAACCCATTCGGAAAATTGTATGTCCGATGTGCGGAGTCATAATAAAATGGTAATGAAGTAAACCTAATACGGGTAACATGTTTTCAGAACGAAATATCGTGAGGGTTTGTTTGAACTGGCGCGGATGGGGTTTTTTTTTTCAGAGAGATAAAAAAGAGGGGAAGATAACTGTACCCTTAGGGAACACCCCATATCAATATTAGGCTGAAGCCAGTATTGCGGCTAGTTGGCCAAGCCTTCCGGAAAAAGAGAGCTTGGTCCAGGTTCAATTACAGGTGGTTGGCCATTCCCCTATATTCCCAGCTGGCCACAAACCACTTTTCTTACGGTCCCACTACTCGTCTTGTGGCCTCCTCTTCTTCTTTTATAAGCAATTCTAGTACAAATACTTCTATCCCTAATTACTTTGACTCCATGTGGGGGCAAAAACGCATGTCCCCACTATATTATTTATAACTGTCATGTTGACTAATAGGGAAGGCACACACACGGCTGATAGGTGCAAAACATATATTTATAAAATAAATACATATAGGCTAATTTATCTACTATCGTATATATACGTTATATATACATATACCTATACTACGACTTACAACATATACTAAGACTTAAAGCTAATTACATTACAACATACATACCGCTGGGGGCCAAGGCAAGCAGACAGAGCTGTAGCACTAGCATATCACAAAAACTCTTCACACTCTAATGTCTAGCAATACAATGCGCTCCCATTTTAAATAGCGCATTTTCAGCAGTCTGCATGTCTTTGCCCCCTCTCGATCGATCTCATTACGACAAAGCTCTATATCTAGACAAAGCAGTCAAACAATCAACTGAACTTGAACAAATAGATTTTTTGGACATACCTCACCAAGACGCTTTCTCTCAAATAAGAAAACTCGTAATTAATGACTGGAATAATTTATGGTATAACTCTGACAATAAACTTGAGAAATCAAATCAAACACGCTCAACTGGACCTCAAGTAATAGACACTCTACAAGAGAAGAAATTGTACGCCTACGCACAGGACACACTAGACTAACACATTCATATCTAATGAGCAGACAAGATGAACCTATATGTCGATACTGCAACAGAACACTGACTGCAAAAAATATACTAACTGACTGCACGCAAGTGAAAACGTACCCATGGCCCACAAATGTATGCGAACTACTGGCCGCCAGTAGCCAATTTATAGATGATGTTTTTGAGTATTTAAGAAATAATGGATTATTTGATGAAATATAAAAGCTATTATTTACCATTATGAAAGTTATATATAGCAAGCACTGTACGTGGAATATAAGTTTTGCCTCCTTCCAGTTTAACTATTTATAGTTTTTCTTTTAGTTTTTTTGTTTTATTTTTATTTTGTTTTTTTTTTCCTCGTGTTGTAAATATACTAACAATTTATACTTAGTTTCGGCCATTCTATTAATTTTGTACATTTGTAAAATTTAGCTTTGTAAAAATTTTAATATTTATTTAATTTTGTAAAATTATATTCTAGCACGTTAAAAGATGAATCGCCATTGTAGCGGCATGGTTCTATTTATTTTGTACATTTATAACATTTAGCTTTGTAAAACTTTTAATGTTTATTTAATCTTGTAAAATTATATTCAAACATGTTAAAATATGGATCGCCATTGTAGCGGCATCTCAAATAAATAATAACAATAATATATCTAAACACAAATCACTACACCACAGTAATGTTCTCGCAGCATAAACTAAGCAGATTTCCCTAATGCTGGTATAGCACTTGTGGATCTCACATCACCACGTATTTTCTATTTATATGTAAAAAACCGAAGAGAAGAAGGGGGGATTTCAGAAGGCAGAAAACAAGAAAGTATCAAAAACTCGCTTAATACTTGAGTAACCAAAAAATGCATAGAGCAACAATTGTAGAAAATCAAAATTCCAACGCTGCCTGAAATGGCCAGCATTAAAAATAAACACCAATTTTACCGATTGAGTACGTTTTGCAGCCGATACCCAGCCATCCTTGCTGCCATTCAATAATCAATGGCAAAACAACAACTGGATGTATATTTAAAACTATATTCTATATTTAAGTTTGTAATTGAACGTTTCGTAATACATCAGCTTATTGTTAATATGAGTTGAGTAGAATTGTGGGTTTATTGATAACTCATATTCTGACAAACTGCATCCAATGAAAAAACCTTCACATACCCCACGATATGACAGAACTATTAACTGACAGCAGCCAATATATTCCACAAATACAAACATATCTAAAAGACATAAAAATATACAAAAACATATAGTACAAAATAGAATAGGTCTACAGCATACCTAAAAAGATTTAAAAGGGTTAACTTTTATTATATTCTTTAGACAAAGCACGGATATTAAAGAAATATTTTCCATAATATATTGTAAAAATAAAGGTTAGTGCATGAAGGAGTAAATACATTATTCTAATTATGCCAATCACCATCGCTGTGAGCCATAAACCAAATAAATAAATAAATATTGATGACTCAATACCAAAAAAAGGTAATTATCTCCGATAATATTTGAGAACTTTTTCAGCATTTAACGATCTTTTTACACATATACAGTTTCGAACGGACCTCGTTTTTGGTATCACCGAAGCAGGAAATTATAATAAGTCATTCAATTCTTCGAAAATATAAGCAAACCCTCAATACCTATTTTTCCTTACGGGAAATCTGCATATGGAAAATATGTCCACGTTTGAACTCGCAGGGAGTGAAGAACGGCTGTCTATAATTAGAACGCTGGCTTGTCAATTCTGCCGACAGATGCCGCCATTACAGGCTAATAGTCAAGTACTCATGGTAAGTACCTACACTTAATTGATTATTGAGCACACGTCTCAAGCAAGCTATTTCAGTGCAAGCCTGTCGAATGTAGGTTCTGAACAGCGTTGCTTGGTGATCCTCGGGTTTCATCTAGCCCAGTGATTGTATTGTTTTTCAAATGTTTGGGAAAACTTGTAATTGTTCGTGCGCAGTGATTCGCCTGCCAGTACTAGTAAGCTGCCCTTCCATTTGGATTCGTTTACCTCAAAACTCCGTCACGCAGGAGCTACGAAAACTAAACAGATTTTCCACGTAAATTTATACAATAGAGCAATCTTCATACGAGTGCCAAACAGTTACGGAAACGGCCGAACTAGCTTTCGCCGGACACGAATAAAAGCGACCACAGCTCGTCCGTTACACTTAATAAAAATTCAAATATCTCGGTTAATATTCAAGATAAAGAATAAAGGCATATAACAATATTTATAGTAAATTTAATTTGCAATAAGATTGTTTCTATACAATTTTTCGATCCGACGTATAGTAAAGATATTTTGAATTTCTGTAAATCCTCCCCTCTAAACCCCCTCTCCCACTGTTTCAGCCATTAACGAACATATTCTTTCATTTTTTATAACAAACAAACAAAACAAACAAAATAAGCTGCCCTCTTTCTGAGGGTACCGGTATGGTCAGCCTCCTAATCTGCCAATTTCTGGTAATAATGTTTTTTTATTTTTTTTTAAATTGTATACAAAAAATTTCAAATACATTGAATATTACAAATTAGGGGGGTATCTCAGGTGAGAGTGCAGCTTATTATTTTTATCTTTATTTTTTATATAAATGATGATGTATGATCCGTATTGATGATTTTAGAACAAGTGTGGATAAGTTCTTCAGTTCATCGTTTGTTAGCCCTTGTTCTATTAGTATCTTCACTGTTTTTTGATGGAGGACTCCTCTTGAGCCGAACAGTAGCCCCATAACTGTCCAGTCTTGGATTTCGTATTTCTTTATGAAATAGGGGCAACAAGGTTCATATATGCTTTTCTTCTCCTGGTCCACCTCGTCTGCTTGATTTTTGTTAATCCCAAAACGGACAGTAGGATCCAGAATTAAGCCCCTTTTTTCATTTTTCTTGATGGATACAATATCCGCTCTTCTTGGACTGCCGTCTGAGGAATTGCAAGCCACCTCTTCAAATATATCCCAATCTGGGTGCTTCTTTTTCAAGAGGTGTGCAATTTGAGTTCGGACCTTATGATGCTGAGAAATACGCATTGTCTCGCCCCATTGGCAGGAACCTAGAACATGCGGGACGGTTTCGGTCTCGCTGCAATGACGGCAGCGGGTTGTTCCTAAGTTCCTTCCTGGGACAGAGCGTACTGGCACAAGGTTGGTATTCATCTTTATTGCTGTAGTCCATTCAGAAGAGGAAAGACCTTGTTTGTCACACATCCAAGAATTTGATGTTTTCCATTCATCAAAAGTTTCAACGCCTTTCCCTTTAACAGGTAGACCGCACCACTCATTAAAGGAACTTTGGCGCAATTCTTGTCGAATACTTTTGACTGAGTAATTATTATTTTCATCAGCTCGTAACTTGAGTGCAGACAAACAGTCTGTTATTTCTGAGCTGATGTTTCGGATTAATAGAACATATGGATTTCCGTCTCGCTTGAGTGCAGAACATACATTTAAATGCTGTAGAAAGGCTTCCCAATAAGCATTGAACATACCTAAACCTCTAACATTGCGCGAAGAATAAAACATGCTGTCAGGAGTGTCCGATGGGATATTTAAAATTTCTTTGGCGGAACTTCTGACAACTTTGTCTATTTTCTTCAAAAAAGAAGGCTGGAGGTCTTTCAAAGTCCCGCATTCCAGGGGATATATTAGGATAGGCCATACATATTGGTTCAAGATATTTAGCTTCTGGTCTGGTTTTAATAAGAACGATGACGCTAATTTATTCAATTTTTGTACCAGGGTATATATTTATGTATATATAAAGGGTATTATATATATATATATATATATATATATATATATATATATATATAAAATGAAAGAATATGTTCGTTAATGGATATTTGAAGAAATTTTTTGAAAATCGCGTCATGAGTACGACCTCAGTTGCTGATGTCCCTAACAACAACAACAATAAATAAAATGTTGTTCTTCTAAGTACAACAATCGACATGTATAGAGGTGGTGCCCTCTTAATGAAAGATCACGACACGTGAACTCGATAATAACTGCTTCCACATAAGTAATATTCTTTTCGTTTTAAAGTTTCTTTTATTCCCATAGATATTGTTGAATCTATTGACTATGGGTTCTTGCACGGAAATAAGCAAGCTAATCAATATGGTGGAGAAATTAACAGAATTTGTCGTGGCCTTTTAGCTATTGAGGTCGTACTCATGACGCGATTTTCGAAACATTTCTTCAAATGTCGATCGATCCAACCCAGGAGATGACAATAATGAGGTCTGTTCCAAACTATATACATATATACATATATATGTACATATATATATATATATATATATATATATATATATATATATATATATATTATATATATTTATATTTATATATATATATATATATATATATATATATATATATATATATATATATATATATATATATGTCTGTTAAAGAATTGTATAAAACCAATCTTACTGCAAATTAAATGTACTATAAATATTGTTATATACATTTATTCTCTATCTTCATTATTAACCGAGATATTTGCATTTTTATTAAGTGTAACAGACGAGCGATGGTCGCTTCTATTCGTTTCCGCCGAAAGCTAGTTCCGCCATTTTCGTAACTGTTTGGCTCTTGTATGGAGATTTCTCTATTGTATAACTTTACGTGGGAAATCTGATATGTTTACGCAGACCCTTCGTGACGCACTTTAGTGGGATACACTAGACTTTATTTTCTTAGGTGGTCATCTACACGATTATTAAGCCCTTTCATTGAGTAGTTTCATTGTAAACAATAAATAACTATTACTAAATTATTTAACTTAAATAAAGTAATGCTAATCTTAAATAGCATAAGATACATAATAAACACAATTTTGTATATATATAATGCCCTTTTTAATTCCCCTCGAATTTATGGTCAACGCTTTAAATCACATGGCTATCCTGAGCCCAAATTTCTATATTTACACTTATTCACACACACACACACACACACACACACACACACACACACACACACACACACACACACACACACACACACAACCTATGTTATTCATATTTTCCTTAATTGACCCGTTTCCGAATTTAATATTTCAATATAATTGTGTTTTTACTTTGGAATTTAACGGGAAATAAAACAAAACATTACAATAAAGGCTCTATAATAATTTATTAATCCTTTCCTCCTTCTCTAATGGACCCTTGTATATTGCTGCAAAGGACCAAACAATGATCGGGAATATTCCAGCAACATTTCCTTTCTATATTACAAAATAATTTTCATTATCTGTAGGTGGGCGTGATTTTTGACACACAAAAACTTAATAGTCTTCGATTCTCCATTTACGAAATCATTTTTACCCCTAGTGACCCCGATTCTGGTGTGAACAGAGGTGCTCTAGTTAGCCAAGCATAAACGAAATAATGCCTATCATTTGAAAATCAATACGAGCTCTAGTGGAGGCTTCCCCTTCAATGACTGTTTCTTGCTGACAACGTAATTGCTTGTTACTCTCCAACCAAAACGTTTCATTGAAATCAGTAATTAATCGATATTTTTCTGAGGGCTGTCAAGTAACTAAAAACTTTCTTGAAAAATAAAATAAGTACCCTTAGCGTAAGATGGTCACTTTCTAATATGGGACACTTATATAGCCACTACGCAGTGGCTGAGTAAACTAAGCAGATTTCCCACATCCTTTATAACATACTAGTGATGTCATTTCATATCTTATAAGGACTGAAAATGAGAAAATACTAATAACTCCCTTAATATTTTAGTTACGATAGCATGTACACTGACAGATTTTGTCCGGAGAGATACGTGAAAACTCCTTTTAGAGAATATATTTTTTATAGCAAATTAAATTTAGTTTACTGAAGTATTCTAATTTTATGTTGAATAATTATTAATATGACATCTACATTGATATGGTCATGGGCTAACTACTCATAACATTGTTGCGGGCTTATTGTTATTGTTTTTGTGATAAGTTGGATAAAGAAACAAAGAATTGTAATGAGTAAAGACATGTATAATATGCAGAAAATTTATCTTCAGTATATAATAACTAAGAAATTATTGAAATGAATCCAACTAACATTTTATACATTTTAAATAAAAACATAACTTATAACAAGCATAATGACATATGAAATACTAATGAGATTTATGTAATTGAGATTTTCCACTGACAATAGTTTGTAGTTGTGGACTAATTTTACTTGTACCAATTACTAAAAGAGATTTAAGATGCTCATCAGTTAATTTAGATCTGAAACATTTTTTGTGTACTTCATTTTGGAGAAGGTCTTCTCACAAAAATAAGTGGTACCAAAAACAGAAAACAGCCCACGAGCAAGTTTATGCAAATTATCAAATTGTGTCAGTGGAAGACTCTTATAAAATTCCAACAAAGATGAGTTTTGATATTTGTTCTTAATTATATCAGTGCACTGTAGATCAATCATTTCCATTTGAAGTTCCGGGGATAGGGTTTCAATGACAGTATCAAAAGGATTCTGAAAAATCTGAAAGGGTTTTGGCCCTCGTAACTTACTGGAGTAATCAGTATGGCCCTAAGACTGGAAAGTTTGGAGACCCCTGGTATAGATCAAATGAACATTTTTGAGAAAAGAACGTAAACATTTATTGATGACGTCATCTCACAACGAATTTGCATGTATCTTGCCAAATAAAGGCCTCATGAAAACAATATTTAGCATTTAAGACTAGAATAAAGAGTTTCATAATATGCCATGAGTAGGAGTTCACTGAAGAATGAAAAATAAAAAACCCAAATATCTCGGTTAATAGTCGAGATAGAGACTAAATGTAAATAACAATTTTTATAGTAAGTTTAATTTTCAATGAGCTTGTTTCTATAGATGTTTTCGATCCGACGTATGTTAACGGAGATATTTCAAATTTTCGAAATTCCCCCTCTAAACCTCCCTCCCACTGGGCTGATTCCAGCTATTAACGAACGGCCTTTAGTTTTGCATGAAACGCGGATATTATCGAGTTTGGTAAGGATGAAACGATAATTGCGATGGCTAGAGCAACAGACATATATATATATATATATATATATATATATATATATATATATATATATTATATCATTTTCAACAGACCTCATTTTCATAATCTGCAGGTAGGAACAATGGATTTTTGAGCAAATTTTCAAAAATCCTTTCATAAGTACAACTTGAATAACTGATCTGCTAAAATGAGCAACCTTACGGTAAGTTGGTTAGTTTCTAATGTGGGTAGGCACTCATAAAGCCGCTATCTGAAAGGAGAAAAATTTATGACGAGACCCAGCACTTCATTGGCTGTTAAGTTTATTACTGGGCGTTTCTTTAGAAAATGGGTTACTGAGGTTCCTCGGTTTACAAAATTCATTCAAATCATTACTGAGCACTAACTTCGCCCGAAGGGTGTTGTAAATGATTACTAAAAACATCAGCTTGAATTTTAAAATTTGATATCTATTATACAAATACAATACAGACATTGTTTGTCTGTTCGTTATCTACCAGTCACAAATTTCGAGGTATTCAAGCCGAATTTCATATTTAAAATTTTATCCGTAAAAAAAAGATCGAGTTTGTTAATGGAGAGAATCAGTACAGTAGGAGTGGTGTTTTGGGGGGTTAAATGAAAATTATTAAATGGATAAATGGTTGTACGTGTTCTTGCGGTTTTCAATCGATAAAGGAATTATTGAGGTTGCTCGAATGATAAAATTTCACATAATTCATTCAAATATTCGCCGAAGCTGAAGTTCGAACTGTTGAAAAATATTTTATTTGTCTTCATATGTGTGGTTATTATAATTATATTCTGTATTATGGGTGCTTGGGTTCTTAATTAATTTAATTAACGTAATTATTAACGCAGTTTCATTTAAAATATATCTTATTACGTTTAAGCGATTTTTTGTCAACCTCCTTATAGGTTTTTCTGAAGCCTGTAATTGGTAATGTAGTGTGTTATTGTGCCTGCATTACAGTATACCTATTAACATATAATCCTAATAACTGTGTTCTAGCTTTATGTGATATTCTTCTAGATGGCTTTAAAGTGGTCAAAATCTCGGGATAGTCATGTTTTATTTCGGAACATTATCGAATCGAGGAGATCAATATGATTTGAATGATGAAACTAAAGTATATACTCTGAATTCTTGGCACACCAGAAAAACAGCTATTTACACAGCTCCTACGTGACTTCTAAGTTTTGAAACTTAAATTTTCTACGGATTATAAATTGTATTCCTAAATAGCCTTATCACTCATGATTATTTGATTAATTTTTCAAAATGTATGATAAAGCGAGTATGAATAATTGATGACAGCTAGCGGAAAGAGGAAATATCACAAGTAGGCTGAGATGTGTCACTCGCCGCTTTTGAGGAGGACATGTGGCCCTGATATCGATCTGGCCTCTCTCTCAGTTTGCGGGGCACTTACTTAATCTCAGATGGCTCCTGAATTCTTTATCACAAGCAGCTCCTCAGATGATGGCTAAGAGGCCATCCTCAAATTGCGCCATGGCTGATCTAACTGTAGGGATATGGCCCATCCAATTTACCAAACATACTCTTGAGTGCTGAAATCATTTTATCCAAGGGCACCGTTGGACTAACATTTAGCGGGCAAGGAAATTGTTTATTTTATATTCACTGTTGGTTTCACTCAAGTAATCAAATAATGTTGGGTCTTTTTTACTTAATCCACACCAGTTACTTATTTCTTAAACAGTGATTTACGTTATCGTCAAATTGATAAAAGTAATGAACATATGTTTGAAATAATGTATTTAACAAGTTTAAATGTAAACAAAAATTATACTTTAATATACATTTCATTGAATAATTAATTTAGGGGGCCAATATGCTTTCAAAGATTTTAAACAACACTCAAATATATCCTCGTTCTCGAATCTTCTTCTGTAAATAAACTCACATAGGTATGAGTCGAGAAGGGATCTTCCCATTCCACATTCCTTTTTGTTCCTTCTTTTAACGCTGGCCCACAACGATTCAATCCTATAATCAAATACCCGCAAATACGGGACGCAAGTGGGAAATCTGCTTAGTTATCGCAGCCCCTGAGTGACGGACTTTTCACTTTCAGCTTACTGAGGTTAATGGTAGTGTGTCACCAACGTCACAGGTATAAAGTATATTTTACTTTTAATAAATAATCGATTATATTGATTACATACTTCGTTGCGCAGTTTAAAATAGCACATAGACGTCCACCGCAATAGACTAAATTTAGTGTTACTTAAGCTTCATGGATTTCAAGTCAGTCATTAGTTGACCGTAATAGCGTTCGACAAATATTGACAATGCTAATTATCATCACTGTCAATATTCTAACACATTTGAAATTAATGCATTAATTAACTTAATTAATATGCGGACAGCAAATAAGCAGGGCTGGATTAACTGGATCTCTCTGTCTGGACCTCGCATTGGAGAGTTTGCCTGAGCCAAAGGGTGACCACAGTTCTACATTTACCGGTTATTTCCCTTCGAGATCTATGGTCTCTTCGTACGAGAAATAAAATTATTCCAAATTTTTTAAAGCCGCATTCTTATAAAAATATTTATAAGAGGAAACTCCATTATTATGAGTCCCATACAAACTTAATTTATGGATATCTAAGTTATTAATACCTAAACTAATACACTTCAATTTGAAACCGACTTTTTTTCAGAAAAGGCCGCCACCAAGGAGCTCATACTATGACACACTACATTGTTTATTTATAAGTAAAAATCAAATGAGTAGAATTGGTGGAATACTAAAAGCTGACAAGAAGGTAGTAGGAAAACCCACTTAATATTTGAGCTACCAGACATTTAATACTAGTATAAGTGTAGAGCATCAATAGTTTTACAAGATTGATCCTTTAAACATTATCGATCGAAGATATTTCTAATAACCGAATTCCTCCCATCTAACCCCTCCCCTAATCTGATTCCAGCCATTAATGACTATGAACTTTAGTGTTAATAATAATCGGGCGAATATCCAGTGCTGTATAGATTAAGTATTCATTTGTATGTCAAGATCTACTAATCCTAATTCATGACTTCATCAACAACAACAACATAAAATAAACAGGCACTAATAAAAATGGAACGGATGTGTGGAGGTCGCCTTTCTTGTTGAAACCCGGTTCTGTTTTGCGGTTTTAATAGATATCCCTTAAGCGAAATCAGCTATTGAGGCTGTACGAGATTTTCGAAAAATGTTCACATGTCCATCGATCCTACCCAGAGGATAGAAAAAATGAGGTCTGTTCAGATATATATATATATATATATATATATATATATATATATATATATATATATATATATATATATATATACCAGGTGTCCAAGATAAACCCGGGTCAAACACATTTCATGGGTAAGCAGATGATTAAATAAAAAAAAAAATGAGATCGGGTATTGTCGTAAGTTTCCGGATTAGTTTGACCGTTTCCGTAACTGTCCGGCTCTCGTGTAAGCTTCTAACCGTTCTTGTCGTGTAACCTTTTACTTTGTGAGACTTATGCAAAAACGTTCTGTTCATCCGCCCCCTCCTTCTTTAGTTCTTGGACTACTAAAATTTGATTTATTAAAATATATATTCCTCTGGTTCATTATAAATTGCAGTACTAGATATAGTCGATAGTTTACAATAAAGTTAATGCGTTATATTCAGATGTATATTAGTAATTGTTTTCTTTCCGGTGAAGAATATGTCTATCTGGTCACCACTTAGTGGTTGGCAGACCTATTTGTTTACAATTCAGAAGCCGTTTCCATTAGGAGCTTATTAAAATTAACTGAAAGATTTCTCATTACCGTTTGTATTTACTCATGGCGGTTTTAAGTGCTTCCAGTATGCTGATTTCTCTATTGTAAAACGTCTTATGGGAAATCGGCTTAGTTTACACAGCTCCTGCGTTTTTCAAGTTGACGCGGCATGGTTGGGGTCTGAAGATAATATCTATTTTTTATAACTCTCTTCCAAAGTCCTTAGAAACTTACTAAAGAATCAGCAAACGGCTTTTCGATATCTTTAAAATTAATGGATCTATGTCATTCTAAATTCTGATGTTCCTCAATACCATTATAATTTTTAAGGAGACTCTAATCTTGGAGATCTCATGATTCCTTCTAATGTATTTTTTTGTGCTTTTTCATTTGTAAATATTTTTGAATGTTTAGGTGCTACATAAAAAGGGACAAATTAAAATATAAAACCTTTTTGGGGGGATTTTTCAAATGATATGTCTTTTAACTGTCAAACTGTATTATTTTTTTTTTAATCGTTACCAAACTCGATGTGGGAGAGAGGAGATGTTGGGAAGGATGAATTTTGAAATTTAATTTAAATAAATAAATTTCGGTATAATATGACATATCGAAATATTTTATAGAAGCAATGTTACTCTCTACATTTGTTTTTCGTAACTTGAATATTAATTGAGATTTTGGATATTTATTTTTGAATTTTTAGTAAACTCGCTCTGCTACTCAAAATAACTTTCTTACAAGGTGAAACCCATTCTTACCCCCCCCCCCCCCACCCCCCCCCCCCCCCACCCCCCCCCCCCCCCACCCCCCCCCCCCCCCACCCCCCCCCCCCCCCACCCCCCCCCCCCCCCACCCCCCCCCCCCCCCACCCCCCCCCCCCCCCACCCCCCCCCCCCCCCACCCCCCCCCCCCCCCACCCCCCCCCCCCCCCACCCCCCCCCCCCCCCACCCCCCCCCCCCCCCACCCCCCCCCCCCCCCACCCCCCCCCCCCCCCACCCCCCCCCCCCCCCACCCCCCCCCCCCCCCACCCCCCCCCCCCCCCCCCCCCCCCCCCCCCCCCCCCCCCCCCCCCCCACACCCCCCCCCCCCCACCCCGCCCCCACCCCCCCCCCCCCGCCCCCCCACCCCACCCCCGCCCACCCCCCCCCCCCCCCCCCCCCCCCCCCCCCCCCCGCCCCCCACCCGACCCCCACCCCCCCCCCCACCCACCCCCCCCACCCCCACCACCCCCAACCCCCACCCCCCCCCCCCCCCACCCCCATCCTGGTCCCATTTCAGCCATTAACAAATGTGTTCATTAGAATTGAATGAAACAGTTAAGTATTGGGTATGGTATAGGTAAATATACATTTTCCAGTCCAAACCGGAAGATTTTAATTAATAACATCACATTACTTGTTTTCACAAGTATCTGCCATATTATTAGCTCAATGAAGACAATATATGATATTTAAGGTTCAAATAAACCCATTGATGGCATCACAGCTTACTGTTAATATGACATGCAGGAGTGTGGGTTAAATGAAGACTTAAGACAAAAAAATGCATATTCTCGGTTAATAATCAAGATAGTGAAAAAAAATATTAGTAAGAACATTTATGGGATAGGTTTTACACAATTTTTCGATCTGACGCATAACAACGGTGACATCCAATTCTCGAAACTACTCCACTCTAAACCTCCTCTTGAGCTGGTCTGGTTTCGAACTTGATCTTTGTTTTACAAAAAACCCGTATATATCGAGCATGGCAACGATTTGTAAAAAATTGCGTCCGCTACACCGTTAACAGACATATATATATATATATATATATATATATATATATATATATATATATATATATATATACAATTTCGACCGAACTCACTTTCTTCATGGAGTGAGATTTGAAGAAATTTTTCGAAAATCGCGTAATGAGTACAACCTCATTAGCTGATTTCTCTTAAGAGAAATCTGCTAAATAGTCTATTACTCAGGAGCTCCATTAACTAAGCAGATTTCCCTCTTGCTGGTATTACGTACTATTCGCGGAAGAATCACGTCCCCGAAGAGTAGAGCCAGCGCGCGATTTCGATGACGTCATCTAGCGTCCACTCATCCTTACCCTGGACTGGGGACCTTGCTGCCATCGCATCCAGCCACGAGGTGGGCCGACAGGAAAGGGCAAGAAGAAGGGAACAAGATGGCAGCCTAGTGCGGCACGGAATAGAGAGCTCTCATCATCGAGGTGAAAAACCCCTCAAAATGCACGAGTAGGCGAAAAAGGGCCCGTCGGGCGATGAAGCGGGGAAGATCCAAGAAGGAAATGAACCACGAACAATAAATAAGTGAGTACTCACAGTTCTATAAAAACTTCGTCACACATCGAAGCCAACTGGCACAAACCCAATAATGAGCATAATTCAGCAACCAGCTCCACATCCAGCTCCAACCAGCCCACAGCAGCTCACGAATTGGAATATTATTAGATTTTAAAAGATTAACAATTTCATTTCATTATTTGTTCCTACTATTATTAATATTACTTAATTATATCTCATTTATATCCATCCACTCTTTATAATTTACACCGCCCTCCTTTCACTATACCGTCCACTCTCTCAAATTCACAAATGGGGCGAAGGGGCATCTCCCTATACTTCTTTTCAATGGGAACCCACCCCGAAACACATCTCCATATAGTTCTTTTTATGGGAAGCCTCTTCGACCCCGAAACACGTACTGTTGATCTCTTATCCCATAAAATTTTCTATTTCTGAGTTAATAGTTTATTTACGACAATATGTATAGATCAACAACTATATGGTACCAGTGACTTAGCTAGAGCGATTCTATTACAATTTTTTATACGACACATAATAACGGCGATTTTGAGGTATTTTGAATTTTCGAATTCCCTCATCCCGATCACGTTCTAATTTCAGTCGATAATAACCATGAAATTTAGTGTTAAATAAAATATTAAAAAGTGGAAAATATTTATTTAATCTATTACATAAATCTACATTAAACCGATTTATGTTATAGATTAAATAAATATTTTCCAGTAAAGGACGTAATATTTTAATTGACGATCTCATTCCCCAACGTATTTGCATTGCAAATTAAAAGTTCAATGAAAACAATATTGGCCATTTAAGCATCTAATGAAGTTGTTCATCATAACACAGCTTATTGTTAATATGACATTATTAGAAATATGGGTTTGATGGTGTCAAAAAACTAAAAAAATACCAAATTTCTCGGTTAATATCCAAAAAACAGGGGGAAAACGTGTATAACAACATTTTTAGAAAATTAAACTATCAATAATATTGGTCTTTTCGATCTGACTTATAACAACGGAGATACTTCGAATATTCAAAATTTCTTCTCTCTAAACCCCCAGTTCTCAGGAGGTATCGAGTTTCCGCCATTAACAATCTTGACCTTTTAGTTTTGTTTGAAACGCTTATATATCAATTTTGGTAACGATCAAACAAAAATTGGGAAGGCGAAATTTTTTATTTTTAGAATTCTGACACATTGAGCTTCTTATACTTCTCCTCATTATACAGGAGGACCACCTCATGTTTAAATTCCCAATTTCCGGTGGTGAATTTATGTAAATGTGATACGACGTCAGTGAGGTTTTATGTTCGTCTTGAGTTTACGACCCCTTTGTTCAACATATGTGTTCATGCATTCACCTCAACTAGGAGGTTACAAATCTCTGTATCAATTACTCATCTGTAGCTGGTGCTTTGGGTCAACGAAGTGCCAAAGTTAGAAATGCCAAAAAATATGCACTATCGTTGTGACTTTTAATCCTCAAATTCTTTTATCTCACGTGGGGCTCAGGTTAGCCATGGGAGTTAAAGCGTTGCCTTTAATCTCACATGGTAATCCTAGAGTGGTGAGTTCGATTCCCGCCTGGGCAAGGGAATTTATTTAGAGACGAAATTCATTTAATAAAATCCTAAGTCCCACCCTGGCTAGAAAAGGGTGGTAACCTGTAGATAACCCATCCCAATTAACATTAGTTGCAAAAAGTGGAGGTTAATAAATAATAATAATAATGTTATCTCACATGCACACTAATGTGTTTGGACGAGTTGCAGTCACAGTTGACTCTCTAAGACCAAAATGTATTTATTAGTGTATATACACATTTTTTAACATTTTATGTACTTTAATATGAAATATTTTTATATTTATTTCTTCATAAGTAACACGTTGATGCACGAGATAATAAATTACATAATTTACTAAATTAAAATTAATACATATCTACAAGAATTTGGATTAATAACAAAGAAATTTAGCAGACATGAAAAATATTGATTAAACTATGCAATAAAATAACCAGTGTTGGTTTAAACTAAATAAGTGTCAAAATAAGATGAATGGAAGTTTATCATAGATTAATTTGTCCCAACACATATACGAGTAACAAGAAAATTTGCTTGAGAGATATTATAAAAATTGAAGAGAAACGTTAAAAATCAATTCTAGTTTAATTAACGTAAATATTAAATATGTCAATATTTCTCAGGTAAGATTTATTGAGGTTGGAGACGTAATTGTTCCAACATTCAATAGCCTTTATAAAATTAAATATACCATGAGAAGGTTTCATGGGTGCTGATTGAAAGGCCAATCAATCCCTATTGAAACGCTATTAACACAGGTAAACAATATTGGATACGTAGTTGAGTTGGTTAAAGTAAAACCACACATAACCTTCTGTCGTAACACTCTCTCTCTCTCTCCTTCTCTCTCTCTCTCTCTCTCTCTCTCTCTCTCTCTCTCTCTCTCTCGCTCTCTCTCTCTCCCCCCCCCTCTCGTTCAATCTCCCGCTCTCTCCCTCCCTCCTCTATCTCTCTCTCACTCTTCTGTGTCTCTCTCACTGTCTCTTCTCTCTATCTCTCTCTCTTCTCTCTCTCTCTCTCTCTTCACCCTCTCTCTCTCTAGCTCTCTCTCTCTCTCTCTCTCTCTCTCTCTCTCTCTCTCCCCCCCCCCTCTCGTTCTCTCTCCCGCTCTCTCCCTCTCTCCTCTATCTCTCTCTCACTCCTCTGTGTCTCTCTCACTGTCTCTTCTCTCTATCTCACTCTTCTCTCTCTCTCTCTCTCTCTCTCTCTCTCTCTCTCTCTCTCTCTCTCTCTCTCTCACACACACACACACACACACACACACACACACACACACACACACACACTCAATCTCCTTAAGGAGAATCTGTGAAAATACGGGACCACCTTGATATTAGAGGACTTGCGATTAAATACCTGCCTCACTTTTTTGCACGAGATAGTATTATATTAGCTTATATTAAGAAGTGGAGGACCACAGATTCACTGTGGTTAGATGACTATTCTCAACCACAAGAAGAAGTATTATAGATAATAATAACAATCCAAACAGAACTATTAAATTTTAAATTTCTCACAGAATCTATTTTTGTTACATTTCAGTTTGATTTATTATTGCAATTTTTATTTTAGGGAGGCTTATTATAAGAAAATTAGGGCAACTAATGGAAGACGGAATATCCAGTAGTTGTGAAGTTTATTATTTGTGTCATATATTATAAGTAATTCTTTCTTTTTCCTATTAAAATATTGATGCTTATTATTGTTGGTTTATGCAGTTGTCTATGTGTACTTCCTATAATAGCCGTAATTGTTACTGAAATCAGCTTATATACTTCTTTATGCTCAAAAGCTCTAATCCTTGGTACTTTTTTTCGAATTTTTGAATATTCACATCATTGAGATCTACAATATCAATAATACCGCCAGTCTTATTGATCTTGTCAATAACGATAATGCCCAGTTTTCTGTCAATCACATATCATTGCTTCTTCCAATAATTATTATTTGTGTCTATTAAAACTCATAGTAAATAGGTATTATAGGGAAAACTAAAAATAAATTAAAAATTTTCACTTTCTCTTAAAAGCCAAATAGATATTTCAATTTTTTTTATTTTTTTCTTAACTTTCTGAATGATACATTATACGAAATAAATTCTTTTCTAACCAAATTGTGATTATTTTTATTTTAAAACTTTACTGATATAACGATAAGAATAATGAATCGACAACATATACCTATAATTAAAAATATGTAATCGCTAGGGCAAAGCCGGAGTGGTCGCATAGCGATCCCGGAGGCATCACTTGCTAAAGAGGGTTAAGGGGGCGTAGTCCCCATGCTGGCGTGATTAGTGTAAATTAGAGGAATAACTTAATTTTCGGTTGTTCAGAGAAACAGTTTTAACTTAAAAAAAAATAATTATTATGAGTATTTATTAACCTCCACTTTTTGCTACGTTGGCTGATTGGGACAGTCTTTTTGCAGGTTGCCACCCTTTTCTAGGTAGAGTGGGACTAAAGGTTTTATTTAATAAGTCCTTCAATAAATAAAATCCTATTGTCCAGGCGGGAATCGAACTCGTCACCCACCATGGTTTACCATTTGAGATTAAAGCTAACGCTTTAACTCAGATGGCTAACCTGAGCTCCCTGTAACAATTCTATGTTTCGTAGCTTCGTGTGCTTGTTTTTATTTTTAAAGACCAAACAGCTCGTTCTGTTATTTTAGGAAGACCTTGAGACTCATTTGCATACTAGGAAACAGGGTCACTAGGATCTAAAGTGGTCCTTTCTTCTGGCTTATGTAAAACGAAACTCAACTAGAGTGAAAAATATACTCACTAATGGAATAAGGATGTTCCATGCATTAAGGCAAATACTCAAATAAAACATACAATAAGCAACAAAGGCTAATTGTCTATTGATACATATGCGTTGGCAATTGGAAAATTAATTATCTTTATATATATAATTCTAGCGTACGTGTGTATGTCACTGAACTCCTCCTAGACGGATGGTCCGATTTGATTGAATTTTTGAATACGCGTTCGGGTGACGCCCCGGATGGTTTAGCGCCGCCGATCGGCCAGGCAGATGGAGCAGGAGTGGGGGTCGTAAGGGAGGCCTGAAATTAAAAATAGCCGTATTTCGTTACCTATTGGTTTTTCGGGAAATATGCACAGGATAAGAGTTGTTTATGTTGTTATTAGGAGTAACTTTTGTCATATTCAATTTTGTCGTATATTAAAGTATAAACGAGATATACACTAAAAAAGTAAAGAGGGGCCAACAATTTTATTGGGCACCAACGATTGAACCGAACTGAACAGAACCACGGTGTGTGAATTAGCATTAGTTCTACCATGGTTATAAGCTGTACTAAATTTGTTAAGTTTGAACGGGAGTGGGGGTTTACTGAACGCCGAAAACTAAAAAACGCCGATATCTCGGTTAATATTAAAGACAGTGAAAAAAGGTACGTGACAACGTTTATAGATCTTTTAATTTGCAAAACGATTGGTTCTATACAAAATTTCGATCAGACTCAAACTAACGGAGATATTTCGAATTTTCGAAAATCCTCCCCTCTAAATCCCCCCTCCCAATGATCCGATCCCGGCCGTTGAAGAACATGATTCGTCTTTTAACGTAAAACGTATAAATACGGAGTTTGGTAACGATCGAGCGAAAATTGCGACCGCTAGAGCGTTAACAGGCTAATACACCTCTATCTTTATATATATAATTCTAGCGTACGTGTGTATGTCACTGAACTCCTCCTAGACGGATGGACCGATTTGATTGAATTTTTAAATACGCGTTCGAGTGACGCCCTGGATGGTTTAGCGCCGCAGATCGGCCAGGCAGATGGAGCAGGTCTCCGGTCGAAGGGCGAAGGGCGATGTTATTGGAAATGTAATGAAATTGTAATATGTTTATCTAATGCCCTTAGAGTTTTAAGTATGTCATCTAAATAAAGATGTTTTTAGCTGCGAGAGGTTTTTACTTTCAGACATTGTTATTTATTGCCCAAATTTATTTTAATTTGATTTGAATGTTGCAATTATTTTCTTTTCTTTATTTATATTTATGTATTTGCGTTATTATTGTTGAGGGTTTTTATTTATTTCAGTTATTGGTCTACAACTGTTTGTTTTTAAGAACGTGTAGTGCGCATTCTACCAGATAATCTCAGAACTAAAACGTCTTCTTTTCCTTCTCTCATTTTTCCTTTGCCAAGTTTTTGCGATATTTTATTTACTATTTGTTTTTAGGCAAACGTGCATATAACAAATGTTGTTTTTTGCGTTATTAAAAGTAGATTTTTTTTTTAAACATAATATTATTAAATTTAATATCCTAATCGCTTGATATATAAGGCAGGACAACGTCTGCCGGGTCCGCTAGTATGTTTTATAATATTGTAAGACAAATTAATTTTTATATAATATCATCATAATGGATTTTCATTCTTTATAAATGTAAAGTATAAAAATTCAATAAATGGGCCTAACACTGAAAGTGAAATATGTTGGAAAAATCATAAGCTCACAGAAATCGAAGAATGCGTTCAACAAATTATTTTCCAATTGTGATCGAAGATGATTGATAGGGGTAAACTTCCCTTCAAAAACGTTCTTTTTGACGGTGAGTCCCCATACATTAAAGAAATTTTATTTGTGCTCTATGGTGGCAATTTCGTTTCAAATAATTCTAATAACAATGGCATCAATTTTGGAAGCTGATTGACCACCTGTTCATAAGGTCGTAAATTACAATTTTCTACTTAGGTAGTGAAATTCCTGTACAATGAAGTGAATGGAACTCTCAAGGTAAAGGAAGCTATGATTTTTTCTCTATGAAAATTAAATCATCTGGAATAACATATTTGCTAAATGTAAAATAATTATTCTCAGTTCTAAAATCTAGAATTGCCAGTATAAATTTATGAACACGGATATGAAATAAAAATATAGCCCAATTTTTTGTATTATCTGGAAGTCTCGATAAAAATTATTATTTGTAAAGCTTTAGAGAGGATTATTAATATGTGCTGAATAGATCTCTCAGCTGAATTGATTAATTGAACAAATGAATATTCTTTTTTCTATAATCCCTCGTTATCTCTTGCTGTGCTACCTGCGACTGACGGGTTCATGTAAAAATCCCACGTGGACCGCTCATGGCTTCAATATACTAACATTTACACATCACTTACCCTATAATTCACGAGATATAGTCATTAATACTTCGAAAATATAACACAATTTGTTCAGTCGTCAGTTTGAATTTTAAATTTCCCGCGCTCGCTGGGTTCATAGAACCGCCACACACACATGCATATCGCCAAGGCCGTGGCTACAGCGGAAAAACACATGCAGTTCAAAAAATCATCGGCTAGCAAAAGGGACACAGTTCAATTGGTCTTAGACGCTCGCTGGGGGTCGTTTCTACGGCCAGTGGGGCTTCGCCCCTCTTCCTCCGCTACAGATAACCGCATCATAGACAACCGCAGTTGGAATTCACCCGTGATAGAGTCAGCCAGTTGTTCCATCTCCCGCAAAGCTGCCATTCTGTGCAGATCACCGTAACCGGCTGGAAATCGGATCTTCTACGGAACACAGAACATAGCAACGAAGGAGGACTCCACTTCTAGGAACGTTTTCGTTTCCCGCAGGTGCCTATTTTAATAATGCTAGCATTATTTGCGCAATTATCAAATGAGTACTCACACAATATAGGACCTATCGTTCATTCTATGTATATATATATATATATAAATATATATATTGCCGCTAAATTAGTTACTTAGTATTAGTTTATAAAGTTAAGTTCTTTCTGCTTCTTGTTCAACCTCTATTTATAACGTGTATTATGCGTAGTTTTAATCAATTCAATATATTTGATTCTTAGGAAAACTCAAATAGTTATTTGTGTTATTTCCCCTCATCTTTCAAATAGAAAATATTAAATATTTCAGTCTAATGCTCTCTCTTATTCATGCCCTTTAAAAAGCTTCCCGCCATTACATTTTAGTGCCGACATTTTCTATTATTACCGCAAAAGCTTACCGCACACCCCTTCACAATTATTTTTCTGCTACTGTGGGTGGCGCTTCGGGGTAGTTACTAAGCTTTATTAAAACAAATCTCATAGTTTTATTGGTTTTTTCTCCCATCTATCTCATTTTATCAGTGGCTCAAATTTTCTGTTATTTACTTCTCTGTAGCCCAAAGTGTTTGAAATTGGCGTGTCTCTTAAACCTAGTTTGTGATTACCACTTATTTTTATGCAGGTTTTTCTCATGGGAAATCAACTATTGCGGTGGTGCTCCTTCACTTTCGAAAAGGTTGTTCAAATGTCCATTGACCCTACCCTGGAGATGACGAAAATGAGATCCGTTCAAATTTCGATGTGTGTGTGTGTGTGTGTGTGTGTGTGTATTAATATATTTGCCTGTTAATGCTCGATATTAAAATAATTCATGTAAAATTAAATATTAAGTTCGTTAACTGCTGAAATCGCTTCAGTGAGAGGAAAGATTAGGAGAGGCAGATTTCTGAAAAATCAAAATTTATATTCCAAGCTTAACTACAAAATTTTGATTTCGCGGAATTTTATATCTTGAGATGCCACCAAATGCCTGGTGACACAATTTATGATTTTACGTTCTATACAAGAACATGTTCTTTAGATCTATAGCGTACTCTATATTTAACCGTTGCATTCAACACTAAATATCATTTCAGGTAATGACTGCAATCGGATGAGCAAATAGCAGGGGGAGGGGTACCGGTGAAGCAGGGTAATCGGAAAATTAAAAATATCTCCGTTGTTATGAGTTGGATCGATAATTTTTATAGAACGAATATTGATAAACTATTCATGCTATACAATTGTTGTTCTATACACATTATAGTTATAGATAGAGTGAGTTATTCTCTCATCGAGTTGTACACATCGGATTTTGACTTAGAAATAGAGAATATATGGAAAGATGAAATTACTATTGTCATTCCAGTACATGGGAAATCTGCTTATTTTCCGCACCTCTTGCATGACGGACTTTTTTGTATACTCAGAATGTATATAGTCAGGAGTTTTTGACATTTGGTTACCGCTTTTAACTACCTAACAACACCAGTAGCTCCGAGTTTCTGAAATTTAAGTGCATCTTCTAGCAATCTCAGAATTTCAGCAATCTGGATAGTTTCCGACATTTTCTACGAAGACGAGATACTAAACAATTCTTCTGATCACAGTGAAGCAAATTAAATAAGTTTTACAAGAAATGTATGTTCATTTATGTATGTCTGTTATAATTATTATTATTTATTTGAGATGCCACTGCACTTGCGATTCGTCTTTAAACAAGCGAGAATATCATTTTACAAAAATAAATAAATATTAAAAATCTAGAAAATTAAATACTAAGTTAGTAAATTTACAACATATGAAAAAAGAAGAAAAAAACTATAAACAGGTAGACTGGAAGGAGGTAGAATCTAAAAGGAAGTAAATCTTATGTTCCACAAATACAGTGTTTCCTAAATATAATTTTACATACTGATAACTTATAGCTTTTATATTTCATCACATAATCCATTATTTCTTAAATACTTAAAAACATTATGTATAAATACTACCGGCATGGATACTGATGGCTAGTAGTTCAGATAAATTTCTGTGCCATGGCTACGTTATTACTTGTGTGCAGTCAGTTAATATGTGTTTTAGAGTCAGCGTCCTACTGAAGTAGCGATATAAAGGTTCATCTTGTCTGCTCTTGAGATATGAATAAGTGTCTAGTACTTAACACCTAGTTAAAGTTCGATTTGATTTCTCTAAGTTTACAGTCAGAGTTATACCGTAAATTACTGCAATCATTAATTGCGAGTTTTCTTATTTCAGAGAAAGACTCTTGGTGAGATACCTACGTCCAAAAAGTCAATTTGTTCAAGTTCAGTTGATTGTTTCGCTGCCCTGTCTACTACGTTACTTTTCTTTTCGTTATGCCCACATGGTCGGGTAACCAAAAAATATGAATAGTAATAGTATAATAGCCTATGAATATTATTAAAAAATTCCATAACAAGAGGATTGGTGAAGTATGTTTTTTCAAGTTACTTTATTGAACTCAATGAGTCTGCCATTAGCAGATTTCCCTTAGAGGAAATCAGCTATTCAGGTTGTACTCATGATGGATTTTTTTAAAAATGTCTTCAAATGTTCATCGATCCTATGTTCCGTCAGGAGATGGCGAAAATGAAGAAGTTTATATATATATATATATATATATATATATATATATATATATATATATTTGTCTGTTAACGCTCTAGCTGTCACAATATTTGTCTGATCAATACCAAACTCGATATCTAATAGTTTTATGTAAAAATGAAAATCAAGTTCGTTAACGGCTAAAACGTACAAGTGGGAAGTGATTTAGAGGGAGGGGCGCTACTATTCGTCGGATCGAAAATTTGTATATAATCAATCATATTGAAAATTTAATGGTTTATATATGTTGTTATATACATTTTTTCTCTAAACTGAATATTAACCGAGATATTTCTATGAATTGGTTTTCGGCCTTAAGTAAACACCTACTCCTACTCATGTCATATTAACAAAAAGGTTTATATTATGAAGCACTTTATCTGAAGCCTAAATACTAAGTATTGTTCTCATTGAACTTTTACGTTTTGGCGCAAATAAGTGACACACGTGGGAAATCTGCTTAGTTATCGCAGCACCTGCGTGACTAACTTTCTCTCTTATAAGTGGCATTCTGCTAAAATGGGATTTTGTGATAAAGTAAGACCATACGATTCTGGTGGACAAAGCTAAATTCATAACTATTTTAAATACTGTTATGAGGTCGAGAGCGGTCTCAAAAGCTACACTACAATAGAAATTATAGAGGATATAAAAGGTAGTGATTAGACTATATGTTGTAGTGGCCGGGAAGGACGAAGATATCAGTGGTAGTGCGCCAGAGAATTCCCCAGTGGAATAAAGCTGGCTCGTAAATCAGTCCTTCCCTTGGGCACTTTGCTCTACCCTTATACCAATTATAAACCTTTTTGCCACACACTCTCCCCTACAATACCTACACATTCCATGATTTAATACCGATGTAATAAAACCATTTTCATTTGCGGAAGAAATATGACTAATATCATCGAATAAGTGTCATCTCGGGTGACAGGTGGGTAGGTAATGTGTATAAGGTATTACTTTACGTGATGCTGTTAATATATTTATTGTCCATCCGTTGAAAAACCACTTACATTGGGTCAAATTGTTAAATGACACCATATTGTACTTACATATCATTTGCAGCCGGGTAAACTAAGCATGCGTGAATAAAATTTCTTCACTAATGCCAATTGCTTATTTATGAAGCGGTGAAGTGGTGTATTACTATATTTAACCCTGGTAGATTTATTCTATAGAAGAAATACTGGGGGAAGGGGCGAAAACTGCAGAGTGGAGAATGTAATTGCAAACTGGTCCGCGGAGTTATAAAAAGAATTTCTTTAGTAATTCTGTCATATAAAATGAACACATTCGTAAACAATACACTGGAAAAACATATGGAATACCTCTAAATAATAAGGAATAATAATGACATCAATCTTAGAGATTCATATTTAATCATTCTCCTACAGGACATTAAAAACTCTTGGATAATATAAAAACAAGTTCATTGCACCAATTTAAACCAAATTAAGCCGATTTCCTTCATGCTGGTACGACAGAATAGTTATTTTCTCCCACCACAGATACTCTATTTCTAAGGAAAATCCGATGAGTAGAAGTGGAAGGCCGAAAACGAGAAAGTACGAATAACTCGATTGATATTTGATTTAGAAAAAAAACGTAGGGACCAAGAATTGAAGGCTATCACTTTTAGCAGATTCCCCTTAAGGGAAATCAGCTATTGAGGTCGTACTCATGACGCGATTTTCCAAAAATTTACTCAAATGTCCATCGATCCTACCCACGAGATGACGAAAATGAGGTCCGTTAAAAATTATATATATATATATATATATATATATATATATATATATATATATATATATATATATATATATATATTTGTCTCTTAACACTCAAGAGGTCGCAATTTTTGTTTGATCGTTACAAAAATAGATATTTAAACGTTTTATGCCAAAAGACAGATCACGTTCGTTAATTACTGAAATCGGACCAGTGGGAGGGGGGGGGTTTAGAGGGGGGATTTTCGAAAATTCCAAATATCTCCTCTACCATACGTCGGATCAAAACATTGTATGGAACCAATCTTATTGCAAATTAAATTTACTATAAATATTGTTTTATACATTTATTCTGTATCTTGAATATTAACCGAGATATTTGCATTTGTATTGTGTGTGTGGTCGGCAGGAGTCGGCTATGTTCCGCCTAGAGCTAGGGCGGCCGTTACCGTAACTGTTCGTCCCTCGTGAATAGGTTTAGAGATTCCTTACTACTACGGTTGTTATTAGGCAGATTTCACTATTGTAAAACTTCACGTGGGAAATCTGCTTAGTTTACGCAGCCCTACGTGACGGACTTTTTCAAACACTATTGGTTCTATAACATTTTACGATCCAACTATTAAAAACGAGATATTTTGAATTTTAAATTCCCCCTCCCCCTTCTCTAAGCCCACCATTGTTCCAACTCCAAATTCAGCCATTTATCAATAATAATGTATATAAAACTTTTCATTTACTTTTTCGTATCTCTATGAATAGTTTCAAACACCATTTAAAGCTAAGAATCTATGCAGGCACATTTAAAGATAATTCCAATGGATATATTAGAAATTGAAAAAATAAGAAACTATGTTACCATTAGACCATAAAGAACATAATTTCTTGCTATTTATAGTATTACCGTCAACTTTATGATAGAATGACACATTGGGTTGAATTATATACACACCATCACATTTTTCAAGCCCGGGTGGGACAAAGTATTTTGTTTAACGAGTTTGCCACTAAATAAATTCCTATTGCCAATGATGGAACGAAACGCGATTCTAAGTTTTGTAATTATAATGACACCTACGCCCAAACTCACACGTTGTCTATTCCTAATCCATCCATATCGCAAAAGTCCCATTCAAAAAAGGGTATCAAAACAACGGTATTTTACGATAATTTAAAAAGAAAATTACTTAAGTTTTTTTTTTAATTTTCTGGGGCCACATAAATCCATATAAGAAATAACCAGGTATTTACCTCTCCACCCCAATTTAATATAATATAAGGATCATTCGATGATGACTAAAGAAGGTCGAAACGTTATAATGAACAAAATAAAATATTAAATTATGGTAGAGAGCTGCATATTTGGTTATTTCTTATGTAGTCAGAAACTCCTTTTGACTTCCTGTTTTTAGCAGATTTCCCTTAAGGGAAATCAGCTATTGAGGTTGTACTCATGACGGAATTTTTGAAATTTTTCTTCAAATGTCCATCGATCCTACCTAGTAGATGACGAAATTGAAGTCCGTTCAAAACTGTATATATATATATATATATATATATATATATATATATATATATATATATATATATATTTGTCTGTTATTGCTCTAGCGGTCG
Organism: Riptortus pedestris; assembly: GCA_019009955.1. Taxonomy (NCBI): domain Eukaryota; kingdom Metazoa; phylum Arthropoda; class Insecta; order Hemiptera; family Alydidae; genus Riptortus; species Riptortus pedestris. Next base: position 67,315,798 of record CM032228.1, read on the forward strand.
CAATTTTTGTTTGATCGGTACCAAACTCGATATTTAGTCGTTTTATGTAAAAAGAAAGATCAAGTTCGTTAACAGCTAAAATCGGACAAGGGGGAGGGGGGGTTTAGAGGGGAGGATTTTCGAAAATTCGAAATATCTCCGTTACTATACGTCGGATCGAACAATTGTATAGAATCAATCTTATTGGAAATTAAATGTACTATAAATATTGTTATATACATTTATGCTCTATCTTGAATATTAACCGAGGTACTCGGCTCAGGTGGAACCTTCTTCTAACCCCCTACCTGTCGTTTCTAACCTTACCTTACCTTCGTTACTTTGTGAGATTTATGCAAATACGTTCTGTTCATCCGCCACCCCCCCCCCTTCTTTAGTTCTTGGACTACTAATATTTGAGTTATTAAAATATAAATTATTCTTACCATTCAGAAGCCGTTTCAGTTGGGAATTTATTTTAATTAACTGAAAGATTTCTCATTACCGTTTGTATTTAATCACGGTGGTATTGTATTACCAGTATGCAGATTTCTCTATTGTAAAACGTAACATGGGAAATCTGCTTAGTTTACGCAGCCCCTGCGTGACGGACTTTATATATTTGATTATTGTGTAGGTTTTCCATGCAAGTTTAGTGTCTAGATGTAGCTCAGGGTGGCGAACACGCTGGTAATAAAGGAATATTGTTGACATTAACCTGAGAATTGAAACTGTACCAAAAAGAATTTGATGTAGCGACGATTATTTTCATTTATATTAATCACCTGGTTTCGAACCATTTCTGCGCTTCTTTCGACTGGGTTTGAATATTTAACGGCTCATTACAAGGATCGGGATCAGAGATGCAAGGATTGTAGTGCAAGTTACAAGGAGTACTGTCAGTGATGCAGGATTATCTGGTCCGGTCTATCAGGGCAGGAAATAACAGTGATCAGTGGAGCTCGGGGTTACAAGGAGTACTGTCAGTGATGCAGGATTATCTGGTCCGGTTTAACAGGGCAGGAAATAATAGTGATCAGTGGAGCTCGGGGTTACAAGGAGTACTGTCAGTGATGCAGGATTATCTGGTCCGGTCTAACAGGGCAGGAAATAACAGTGATCAGTGGAGCTCGGGGTTACAAGGAGTACTGTCAGTGATGCAGGATTATCTGGTCCGGTCTAACAGGGCAGGAAATAACAGTGATCAGTGGAGCTCGGGGTTACAAGGAGTACTGTCAGTCATGCAGGATTATCTGGTCCGGTCTAACAGGGCAGGAAATAACAGTGATCAGTGGAGCTCGGGGTTACAAGGAGTACTGTCAGTGATGCAGGATTATCTGGTCCGGTCTAACAGGGCAGGAAATAACAGTGATCAGTGGAGCTCGGGGTTACAAGGAGTACTGTCAGTCATGCAGGATTATCTGGTCCAGTCTAACAGGGCAGGAAATAACAGTGATCAGTGGAGCTCGGGGTTACAAGGAGTACTGTCAGTCATGCAGGATTATCTGGTCCGGTCTAACAGGGCAGGAAATAACAGTGATCAGTGGAGCTCGGGGTTACAAGGAGTACTGTCAGTGATGCAGGATTATCTGGTCCGGTCTAACAGGGCAGGAAATAAGAGTGATCAGTAGAGCTCGGGGCTACAAGGAGTATTGGGGCTCAGGTTGGCCATGCGAGTTAAAGCGTTGACCTTTATCTCACATGGTAAACCTAGAGTGGCGAGTTCGATTCTCGCCTGGGCAAAGGAAATTATTTAGTGGCGAAATTCATTAAATAACGTCCTAAAATCCCACCTTGGCTAGAAAAGGGCGGTAACCTGTAGATAACCCGTCCCGATTAGCCTCAGTTGCAAAAAGTGGACGTTAATAAATAATTTGTAATTTGTACAAGGAGTACTGTCAGTGACGCAGGATTATCTGGTCCGGTCTAACAGGGCAGGAAATAAGAGTGATCAGTGGAGCTCGGGGTTACAAGGAGTACTGTCAGTCATGCAGGATTATCTGGTCCGGTCTAACAGGGCAGGAAATAACAGTGATCAGTGGAGCTCGGGGTTACAAGGAGTACTGTCAGTCATGCAGGATTATCTGGTCCGGTCTAACAGGGCAGGAAATAACAGTGATCAGTGGAGCTCGGGGTTACAAGGAGTACTGTCAGTCATGCAGGATTATCTGGTCCGGTCTAACAGGGCAGGAAATAACAGTGATCAGTGGAGCTCGGGGTTACAAGGAGTACTGTCAGTCATGCAGGATTATCTGGTCCGGTCTAACAGGGCAGGAAATAACAGTGATCAGTGGAGCTCGGGGTTACAAGGAGTACTGTCAGTGATGCAGGATTATCTGGTCCGGTCTAACAGGGCAGGAAATAACAGTGATCAGTGGAGCTCGGGGTTACAAGGAGTACTGTCAGTCATGCAGGATTATCTGGTCCGGTCTAACAGGGCAGGAAATAACAGTGATCAGTGGAGCTCGGGGTTACAAGGAGTACTGTCAGTCATGCAGGATTATCTGGTCCGGTCTAACAGGGCAGGAAATAACAGTGATCAGTGGAGCTCGGGGTTACAAGGAGTACTGTCAGTTATGCATGATTATCTGGTCCGGTATTTCAGGGGTGGTAATTTCAGTGATCAGTAGAGCTCGGGGCTACAAGGAGTACTGTCAGTGACGCAGGATTATCTGGTCCGGTCTAACAGGGCAGGAAATAACAGTGATCAGTGGAGCTCGGGGTTACAAGGAGTACTGTCAGTGATGCAGGATTATCTGGTCCGGTCTAACAGGGCAGGAAATAAGAGTGATCAGTAGAGCTCGGGGCTACAAGGAGTACTGTCAGTGACGCAGGATTATCTGGTCCGGTCTAACAGGGCAGGAAATAAGAGTGATCAGTAGAGCTCGGGGCTACAAGGAGTACTGTCAGTGATGCAGGATTATCTGGTCCGGTCTAACAGGGCAGGAAATAACAGTGATCAGTGGAGCTCGGGGTTACAAGGATTGTTGTGCGACCAACATAGGTTTCAAGAATTACTGTCGATGATATGTCTAGAGAACATCGGCCCTGCTAACGACACCATCATCATTTATTTCATTTATAATCCCTTCCTTTTTGCATATATCCCTTAAGGGAAATCAACTATTGAGGTCGTACTCATGGCGCAATTTTCGAAGTTTTTCTTCAAATGTCCATCGATCCTACCCAGTAAATGACGAAAATGAAGTCCATTCAAATCTGTATGTGTATATATATATATATATATGTTTGTCTGTTACCGCTATAGCGATCGCAATTTTTGTCTGATCGTTACCAAACTCAATACTTAGTCGTTTTATGTAAACAGAAAGATCAAGTTCGTTAATGGCTGAAATCGGAACTTGGGGAGGAGAGTATAGAGGCGGAGAATTTTGAAAATTCAATTTATCTCCGACTATACGTCGGATCGAAAAAGCGTATAGAACCAAAAAAGAGTGTATTGCAAATTAAACGGTCTACAAATAGTGTTCTATACATATTTTCTTTATCATGAATATTAATCAAGATATTTGGATTTTATAGTTTTCGGCTATTAGTAAACCTCCTCTCCTACTCGCGTTACATAAATAATAAGCTGTTATATCATGAACTGCGTTGTTACAAGGTTCAATACGGAATATTGTTTTCATTGAACTTTTACTTTATGAGATATATGCAAATACGTTCTGTTGATACCCCCCCCCTCCACTTCTTTTGTTCTTGGATTACTAAAATTTAAGTAATTGGGATTAAAATTATTCTGATTCATTACAAATTACACCATTAGCTATAGTAAATAGTTTTCAATAAAATTAATGTGTTGTATTCAGATATATATCATTAATGGTTTTTCTTTCCGATGAAGATGAGGATGGCTGGCCGGCTTGATTAGAATTCCGACGCTTTCCGTTGTAGAGTTATTAACTTGTAACTGAACTATTTCTCATTACCGTTTGTATTTATTCACTTAATGTTTGCGGTGGTGTTACTCGTATGTATTCTATTGTAAAACTTCACTTGGGAAATCTGCTTAGTTTATGCAGCCCCTGCGTGACGGACTTTTTCCCCACTCCTGGCAATTTTCCCAGTAGCTGTAGACTGTTATTCTGCTCATTTTAACTCTGTAATGGTTATCGTTAATAAAAGTGTTCTTTTAAAAGGCATTCACGCTTACTTTATACTTAACTGGCCCTGGAATGGAGGGGCTTAGCAGAAGTTTTCATGTCAAAGGTAATCAATTTCCATCAATTTGGAAAACTTTGGATTTTAAATCTTAACTGCTTATTATACCCAAAGTATATTGGAGCCTAGCACTTTAAATCGTGATCTATTTCCTGAGTCCCCAAATTACATTGAACCAGACGACAGACTGGCTCCAGGAATATCAGGTCTGCAGGCGAGATACAATAGAGGTCCGAGGATACTGCCCTGTTGAATTACAAGGAAATAACAGTGATCAGTTGAGATAGAATCAATATTGTGAATGGGACTTCCGAAGAATGAGCTTAGCGCTAAAATAAATTCTGTCGGAAAGGGAAAGCCTTTAAATCAACACCAGTGTACACAGAATATTTATTTATATCCTTCTTCTTTGATTATTTTGATTATTTGTAGGTTACACAAATTTTTATGCTTCTAACAATTATATTAGTTGTTATTATCAAGACCAAATTAGAATTAGAGATTTCCAGTAGTTTTCCATATTAATAACTTAGCCGAAGAAAACAATCAATACACATTTTTATGTCTCTTATTTGACGAGGAAATAAATAAATCAAATATGTGTGTCTCAGTTTAAATATTTTTAATTTTTATTTTTTATTTATTTTCATCCACTTTTTGCTACTTCGGTAAATTGGGACGAGCTATGTACAGTTTACCACCCTTTTCTAGCCAGGGTGGGACTAAGGAATTTATTTAATGAGTCCGTCACTAAAGAAATTTCTACTGCCCAGCGGGGGTATGGAACCCGCCACTCTAGGTTTCCCATATGGACTTAAGACGAACGCCTTAACTCACCACTGCCAACATGAGCCCCTTAAAAAAAATAATAAATAAATAAAAATTTTAAACTTAAATTAAACTTTTTCAAATCTTAAAACAGAAGAAAAATGGTAAAAATGCAAGAATAATTTCTCGCCCGTTTTTCTGAAAACTCTTTCCTGACCCCATTAAGAAAATTACATTATAAAACATTCTCCTAGACATTTTACAAAATGGCATAGACACTAAAACGTTTTGCAAGTGAATCGAGACAGGAATATGAGAATTATAAACGTAATATAGAAAAGCATTTAATTGAAGTTATTGTGCTTAAAAGGAAAATTAAAAACCTACTTGTAAATGGAAGACGCTTTTAAAAAATATCCCATCTTAAATTTATTAGATAACGAAAGGACGGTCACTGAACGCTACTGTTATTATTATTTTTTTTTTAAATTATTTATTAACGTCAACTTTTTTCTACTAAGGCTAATTGGGACGGGTTATCTACAGGTTACCATCCTTTTCCATCCAGATTGGGACTATCGATTTTATTTAATGAATTTCGTCACTAAATAAATTCCTTTGCCCAGGCGGAGTAATGATTAACACTCCAATACACGCGCCCCCTAGTGAGACATAAATACACGCGTGTCATCTGTCAGATGACTGTTCACTTATTTGTCAAAAGTGAATAATATAATTGTTTTTTTGTAATTTTGCAGAAATAATGGTGCATAGATAAATGAAAAAGTTCATAAATTTGTATTTGAAAAAAATTATCTGTATATAAATTTTCAAAAATGTTAAATTTTTGTAACACAGTTGCCACGGTAGTTTAGTTTCAATTTTATTCCTTATTACTGGCTTGCAAAAGGTAAATCAACTAGGAAACCTAGGAACACAATATCTGTGTGGAATTGGAATATCTCAATTCCAAAACCATTACTAGCCCATAAGTCTGCCAGGTTCAGCTTCCTGGATTTATGTACCCCAGCTATGTAGAGTAGGCCAATCAACGCTTTGATCTCTGTTTTGTTTGTCTTCTTAGCGTCTCTAGGTCGTGAATAATTGTGTTGGACGACCTCGATATATTGGTTTGTGAAAGATACAATAATTTCCAACATGCTGTCGTCAAATAAGCAAGCCCATGATTCGAAAACATTTTCTGTGCCCTTTCCTTGGCCACGGAGTCTTTTCAGTAAGTTGTAGGTCCCTCTCTTCTTACTGGGGTAGGGAGTTTTTTTCCATGTAATTGAATCAATTACCTTTTTTCCCTTCTTATGGTGACAAACAAAAACAGGCTCATTGTCATCACAGCCAGTCGATGCTTCCGAATCACTTTGACTTGTATCTGAGTTCTCTTCCCGTTCTTCAATCTCTTCTTCTGCATCAGTGTCAAATTCCTCTGCAGGAACTTCATCAACAAGGTTTGAGGGCCCTGAAGCTTGAGATGCAGGGTCATCTTGAAAGTGTTCATCATTACTCAGGTCGCAGCCATCAAGAAGAAGTTGATGAATTTGTAAAATGTCATCAGTGTTATTCAGATCAAAGTGTTTTTTCGTCGCCATATTGAATCTATGAAAAAGAAAACACAGTTTCAGTCAACAAACATACCAAAAACAAAATAAAATAGTCCAGAACATTGATCTGAACGAAAATGGTTGAAGAAAAAAAATGTTCTCATTATGAATAGCATGAATACACGCGTGTCATCTGTGAGATGACCATGCGCTTATCAGGTAGAAATACACATTTCTAAAAAATATTGTTATCACAAGGTATCAACAAATTGTAACAAAAAAATGTGAAAGGTAGAAATCCGATATCGGGCATTATGAAAAACTTACATTTTTACACGCGTGTCATCTGTGAAATTCTCTCGGCCAAAACACGCACAAACTGCACTGGACGCACTCTCACCGGCAACAGAACTGTCGAGCTAGACGAGCTTGAGGAATACTAGGGCGGGGAACCAGGCTTCCATCAAACTTATGACGGAAAAACAGAACTGGTCATCTGTGAGATGACGCGCGTGTGTTGGAGAGTTAAGCAAATCAGCCTCATTTTTGGGCATATGTTAAATTAAATGTATTTAAATTAAAATTATTAAGTAACGCCCACTTTTTGCTTTTAAGGCTAATTGGGACGGGTTATCTAAAGGTCCCTACACTTTTCTAGCCATGGGGGAATATGGATTTTTTTTTAATGAACTCCGTCCCTGAATAAATTCCTCTGTCCAGGCGGGAATCGAACTCGCCATTCTAGGTTTATTTAAATGCATTTAAATTAAAATTATTAATTTACGTGCACTTTTTGCTTCTAAGGCTATTTGGGACAGGTTATCTAAAGGTTCCTACACTTTTCTAGCCATGGTGGAAATATGAATTTTTTATTAATGAACTCCGTCCCAAAATTCCTCAAGTGCGTCACGTACTTGCATTTATCTCATAAAATAAAAGTTCAATGAGAACATTATTTGGTATTTGAGCTTCATATAAAGTACGTCATATTATAATAGCTTATTGCTGATTTGATAAGAGTAGGAGTGGGGGGTATACAGAAGGCCCAAAATTAAAAAAAATGCGAATATCTCCGTTAAAACTAATGATAAAGAATAAATGTATATAACAATAATTATACTAAAATTTAGTCGAAATAAGATTGGTCATGTACAATGTTTCGATCCGTAGAATAATAACGGAGATGTTTTGAATTTTCTAAAATCCCCCCACCTCACTTGTCCGATTTTAGCTATTAACGAACTTAATCTATCTTTTTGCATGAAACGATTAAATATCGAGTTTGGTAACGATCAAAATAATATTGCGACCACTAGAGTGTTAACAGACACACACATATACACACACACACACACACACTCACTCACACACACACACACACACACACACACACACATACACACACACACACACATACACACACACACACACACACACACACACACACACACACATATATATATATATATATATATATATCACAATTTTGAATGGACCGTATTTTCGTTATTTCCTTGGTAGGATCGTCGGACATTTGAGGAAATATTACGAAAATCGCGTCATGAGTACGACCTCAATAGCTGAAGGGGAGGAATAGCCTTAAGGGAAGTCTGCTAAAACCCGACAGATACATTAAATTATATTCTAATCGGCGTGTCAGTTCAGCACTCTGCGAGTTTACACAGTTTGAGTAGCACATGGGAGGCACATTATAGACAATAAGGGACATAATTACTCGAAAGGGAAGCTGCTAAGTGGCTTATCTCCGAATATAAGAAGGAAGTTTGGGGGAGCTGAGAGTGATGAGGCAGGGTTGTGGGTCGATTGGAAGTAGTTTTATAGGAAGTGGGAGGGTAGATGTATGCTGTGTCAACCCCCACCCCCTCCTAGTCACACCCCACTAACTCACTCAGAAATATCGCCTCCCTTCTTCTCTGATATCTCTTAGGAAATATTGAAGCTAAGGCTACGCCAGGCAAGGGGAGAGGCATATAACCACTCTTTCATAAAATATATTTAACTCACGACGACAGTGAAACGACGTTATTTTGGCACAAACTTTATAAATTTTATTCCTTATTGTTTATAAGTCTAAAATTTAAAGTCCGACACGCAGAGGCCGCTTATTTGTAGTTCATTTAAAAATTAAAACTTCAATGAAAACAATACTTGATATTTAAGCTTTAAATAAAATGGTTCATACTCTTAACAGCTTATTGTAAACGTGACATGTATGAGTTAGGGTTTACTGAAGGCCGAAAACTAAAAAATCCAAATGTCTCAGTTAATTATCAAGATAGTGAAAAAATGTATATGACAACATTTATAGATTTTGATAAATATTTTTCTATATATATATATATATATATATATATATATATATATAGAGAGAGAGAGAGAGAGAGAGAGAGAGAGAGAGTTGCAATAAGATTTGTTTTATGAAATATTTCAATCCGACGTGTAATAACTGAGATATTTATAACTTTCAAAAACGTCCGTCACGCAGGGGCTGCGTTAACTAAGCAGATTTCCCACGTTAAGTTATACAATAGAGAAATCTCCATACGAGTGCCGATCAGTTACGGAAACGGCCGAACTTGCTTTCGGCGGGAACCATAGCTCGTCCATTACACTTAATAAAAATGCAAATATCTCGGTTAATATTAATGATAGAGAATAAATGTATATAACAATATTTATAGTACATTTAATTTTCAA